>KZ451974.1:2850661-2865143 GCA_002786265.1 Apostasia shenzhenica | reverse complement strand
TATTTATACAATTAAAACATGTTAGCAGTTTAAGAGAGTAAGACATGCAGAAAAATACACCACAATATATGTGGTTCGGTACACCAAGCACCTACATTTAAGGACTCTTTCTCACTTCAAAACCCAAAACTTTTACTATCACACAGATAAAAAAATCTTACTATATTTCATAGTTCTCACGCCCAACATCTTTTCTCTCCAAAAAAAATAAAAGAAAACTCAGGAGATGAGAGAGTTCACTAATTGATCAAGGAAAATAAGTTATAATATCACCCAAATCCAATAATAAAAGTATGAAGCACGATGAGAGTTCTCTTCTTTAGAGCTTAAGCAAAAAGAGCATGTGATCACGCACAAATCTCTTTCCACTAAGGACGATTGATCACATAAGCTCTTTCAAATTTTCATAAATTTAATTTAAATTTAATTTACGGTGCTACAACACTTTAGAATATGTCCTCTATAAGTCGAGGATTCAAAACACTTAATAAAGTTTCAAAAAAATTGATCTCCAGTTGAAAAGAAAGTAGATAACTAAAATTTTCAAACCTACGCGTCGCTTTAAAAACAATTTTGTTACCAATTCATTTATCAAAGCCCATTAAACTTCAAGTAGGTCAAAATTACCCCTTTTACTCTCTAGTTAATCTAAAAAACTCCAACACAATTCGCCATAGACACGACTGAAATTGGACTCAGGAATCCAAGTATTAAGTCATAAGGTCTGACCCGTTTATTAAATATGTTAGGTTCAGATTGTACATAATCAAGATAGTTTGGGATTAGGTTACTAATTTATAAACTTTTACTCTTTACACGAGTCAGAATAGCAAGTCGATCAGATCAAGCTCTTTGATTTTAACATATTTAATAATCAGGTCGTGTTTAGGTTGAACTATTCAGGTTGGATAGAATTTTGGCTCGGGTCCCGCCAACCCCATTTTGCCACCTCTATTCCATCATGTTTTTATACATTCACTCTTAGATTTACATAATTTCTACTCAAAAATCAAAAATAAAAAAAAAATTATATCTTGAGCTTTATCCTTTACAATTCATCACATTTTTCTAGCATAGATATTTTGATCATGTTTTTGCTTAATATCTTTATCATATTTCGATCTCCTAGCTTAATTTTTTTATCAAATTAATCTACAATAATAAAAATTTTTGCTACACAACCCTAACAAATTGACCAATTATAGTTCAAAGATTCAATTCACTAATTATCATAGGCATGTCAGCTGCTTCTTGGTGCCGCGATGCCCACTTTTCAAGCATTCGAAGAATTCCTCCTAGACTTTAGGGTTTAGGATTCAAGACTTGACATTTCGGAGGAAGCATTCCTCCTGAATCTCGACCTTCCTATTCTCTTCCCCTCTTCTTACTGTAAAATATATATAAGCTCTGTGATTTGCCTCCGACAAACCCATCTTCCTATATAGTGGAACTTTCTTTAGCTTAGCTCATGAAAATAAGTGGTTTTCTCTAAATCACGTAAATCTATAATTCTATCAACTTAATTCCTTCATATTTTATCAAACTTTCTCAAAACATGTTAAACAGATGACTAATGTTCAATTGAACGCGATAATGTATGCACAAACTCATCTGTTTATAAAATGGGCCACAACTATAACTCAAATCTAACCCGAATAGTGCTCGACTCGAACTCAACTTGCATTTTTAGGTAAGGTTTGGGCCCTCTAGTACTAGGTTTGACTATGAGATACGGAGGTGTGAAAAATAGCTGAAGCGTAATACGAGAAATCATGGATCCAAATTATAAACATAAATGAAAATTATGCATTGCTTGCAACTTTTCCTATTCTCTTACATACTTATAATGTCGTCCAGACTATGCTAACGTTGTTGCTTGTAACTCCATAAATCAATCAAGCACCCAGTCTTCACATAATTTTCCTGAAAATGTCCATTATTCAGAATAAATTTCAGGAAATCAAATTAATTAAGAAAAAACTGGTGGAAATCAAATCATTAGAGGGCTCAATTACTATCTCAAAAATTTCAAGTTTTCACGCTTTTATTTACTTGTTTTTTTGGAGATTCAGGGGTGTCTAAATTTGGATATTGTTTGAGCCCAAGGTCGGCTTATCTCATTTAACCCGCCCACTTGATTTTAAAAATTTTACCTTCACTTGGAAATTTATCAAACTCCAAACTCCTCCAAAGTAGCTGATGCATCGAATGTGCGATGTGATGTCACAAATGCGCCCGCATTCATAATCCCTAGGTTCAAGTTTTAAAATACTTCTCGCACATTGATGATATTAGCTTGTTAGGAGAGAAAAAACAAGCTACCAAACTATAATCTGGAAATTTCAGTGACACAATTTTCAAGCAAGGCAAAGCATTGTTTGGCAATGGCTAAAATTAGCCATGGCCAAAATATTTAAATTTTATTTTTAAAAAAAACTTTAAAAAATTATTTTATTCTCATTCTCACACAAATTTCAACATTAAAATCACTTATTTATTTCACATCCAACACAATTCTCAATAAATCAATCAACTTTATTTCACATCCTACACAATTTTTAATATAACAACTTACTTTATTTCACATCATAACACATTTTTCAAAAATGACTAAAAATTTTCAACCAAATCTTCTTTTTTTTCTTATTACCAAACAGAGCCTAAAAGTTTCATGTCAGTAATAATTTCAGAACTAAGGAGGCAAAAGGTTTCCTTACCTCTGGCAGTCAGAGATTTTCGATTGGTCAGAAGGCGCTGCTTCTTAACACCAGAACCTGAATTTATTAAGGATAACCAAATGAGTAACCTATTGCAGTATGTAGAACAGAAGATCAAAAACTGAAAAGACAAGCTTTAAGAAAAAAAAACCTTCTGTCAATTAGAATCATCTGCATCCGTTAGGTTCTGAATATCCAGCAGAAAACAACAAAAAAGATATGAGGTTAAACGTGGAACTCACAGAAGGTTTACTTTTCTTATACCAAACTTACAACATGCGGGCCATTAATATAATAATTTAAAAGTGGAGCAAACTTCTCAGAACAATACTCAAAACAGAGAAATTTACAATGGAAGGGCACAAGTAACTCCAAAATTTTAGACGAGCTGTCATCACGGATATGTTAATGAGATGCAAAAATCCACCGAAAGTTTGGCTTTGTGAACAAAAAAAAATGGCCGGTATAATGAATATATAGTTGCGAAAGTGCCTAAAAGAAAAATAACAGTAGGTATATGATTATGGTTGGAATTAAATTACCGAGGGATCATTTGGATACTGGAGCAACACCAACTAAACATACAATTGAAACAAAAGGTTTCTGAGAAAATAGACAAGGAATGGTCCAAAGTCTGACATTGGAAAAGAACACTCTTAGATCTAGGTTTTGTACAAAGAGGTGCGGCTGGAGTTGGGTTTGTCATAAAGGATCACCTAGCAAATTTTATCCGTTGGGAGGCAGAGAAGAATCCTAACGAATATAGTGCTCACTATTGAAAAAATGGCCGATGAAGGATCGACAGCCATATCTCCAGACACATATACTGAAAACATGGGGGCTTTGGTCAGAAGGGGGCTCTATGGAAGGCTCCAATTTTATTTAAAGTATGCTGCACCAAAAACAGCTAGATCTTCACACGACATCAAGAGAGCTACTTGACTCAGCAAACAAAGAGGGCTGGAGGCCTTTAAACAGTGTACCATTTACGCAGACTACAACTACAAGAATAGCAAAGAAGGACTAGATTTCAACCAATATTAGCTTGAGCATAATAATAGTATGACAAAAAGAATGTTAGAGCCCACATAGATACAAATGGACGGACTAGCAAAAAGAAAAATAGCTCTAAATTCAGGACATCCGCAGCGTACTATTTTGTTATTCGACATATTGTCGACATGTTACTTTCATTCTAAGGATTGTCAAGATTCACATGTATCAGCAACGAAAATTTAATTGCGGTCAACTTCTTAGCGTACTATGTTACATTGGGTGATTTTTATTGAAGAGGACTAGCCCTCCCCACTAATTTTTGGAACATTCTCAATGGAGATATATAGTTGATTCTTGTACTCTTTGCATTTTTATTTCAGTTTTAATGCTAGGAACACCAAAAAATACCAACCAAAAGAAAAGTTTCAAATCACATTGACTTTTAAAAAACTCTCACCTTATAAAGTTCTTAAATTTCAATCAACCAAAATAAGGTTAACCACTAACCCCAAGTCCAAAGGTTTAAATAAGGAAAATAGTTGAAAGCCTAGAAAGGTTCATGATTATAATATAGTCAAAACAAGTAATATATAACCTCGAAATCAACCATCTCTTCAACTAGTTAAAAAGGCGATCTAATAAGAATATTAAGAAAAAGGGTAAATTATATCAGATCTCTGTATTTAAGTATAATATCACATCAGATCCATGAATTTTTAAAATTTTAACATTTGGATTCATATGCATAACATATAATATATTAATTGTCCTTCTAATTTTTTATTATTAATTTTTTTAAATACCATTTTAACTCATATCTCCCTTCTCCTCACCCCTAGTTTTCCTCTCTCTACTCTCCTTCTTCCCTAGTCTCCCTTTATTCTCTCTCTCTCTCTCCCCTAGCCGCTCTCTCTTCTCGCTCTCCCTCTCTTCCTCTCTCTTATTCTCGTCTCTTTATTTTCTCCTCCTGTTCCACTAGAGTAGGTGGTGGACTGGCACTCCCCTCCCCTCTCCTCTGCCTCTCCTCTCTTTCCCTTATCTCTCTGCTCCACCAAGGAGTAGGCAAAGGGCTCGCCCTCCCCCCACTCTCTCTACCTTCTCTCTCCTCTCCTCTCTCTTCTTTCTCTTTCTCTTACTCCAGCTGGGGGCAAGCAAGAGGGGGGCCTCTCTAACTCTCTCTCTCATCTCTCTCCTTCTTTTTCTCCTCTTCCTCTCTAGTCCCTCTCCGCTCTCTCTTTGTTTTGCTTTCTGCCGGAGGAGCAAGCAGAGGGGAGGCTCTACGGTGTTAGGAGATAGGAGAAGAAGAGAGGAGAGAGAGAGAGAGGGAGGAGAGATGGAGAGAGTGGGGAAAAGAGAAAGGGTAGATGTAATTAAAATTTTATAAAAAAAGATTTGAAAAGTAATATAAGTATAGGATATATAAGATAGTAACCATAATATTGAGGTGGGTGGTCGGTACAATTTTCAATTAGCGATCCACGCCTCACAAACATTTCACAATAAATAAAAAAGTTGTTGAACTTTTTTCTTAAATGAGGCTGTGATTGGGCCCTAATAAAACTTAGGTGGAAGCTTGAATGCATGAAGTGTTTTTCCCGCAAAAAGAACCTATGAGCTACATTTTAGTTTTTTCTATTTCATTCATAAATTCGTTATCATAGGAGGAGCTATCACTACTGGACTCGGACTATAGCTTAATCCATTAGGAAGTAGGTTCAGGTCTATATGTTAATTGATGGGTTTCATGGGATACTCCTATCTAATATCACGCTTTATTGTAGCTGGATTGTAATGAATTGCGGGTAACAAATTGATTATTAATTGGCAAGGGTTTAATAGGAGATCACAATATATTTTGGTGTAACTAAAGAAATTAATCACTAATTCTTAATAGTCATACTGATTCCACTATCAGTCTTGTTTTCCTCAACTAATACTCAATCTGCCATCTCGATTGACAAGAACATTTATCAATTTCCGTCGAAGATTTCAATCTCTTTTCACTTTTAATTCTTTAAATATTAAAATAAGATAATCATTCAATTGGGCAATATATCTCACTATTTACTCTCTCATTAACTTTACACACCACCTTCCACGATTGCAAATTTTTCAATTAAATACATAAAATCAAGGCAACAATTACTCGGCTAACCACATACTCTTGACACCATGCATAAATCTAATTGCACTCAATTAATAAATAACGTAGTGGAGTACAGATTCGGGACAAATCAAAGGGTGAAATTAAAAATTCATAAATTCGATTAACCAAGTTAAGTCTGGCTGGGAATTCAAAACTAGAGCTAAGAAACATTCAAGATCACGAGGTAATTTTCTCAAATTTAGGGGGCTGGCAACATAGTGAGAGTTTAGAGGTTGGTAATCGGACCTGCTCGATAACAAAGATCTCTCAACGATGGTTTCAAACGAATCTTGGTACAGGCGGCATTGATGACCGGAGGCGATTGCAAACAAGGAGACATGACAGCACTTGGAGCAATGTCACACACAAGGAACGGTGGCTTGGCTCATGCTATCAAGTACAAACATCCGTCTAGCAAGGAGGTGAGTTCGAACACGATGAGATATGAGTCGCCATTGTGTGAGATCGGCTCGAGCAGCAGATGAAACAAGCGAGTGGAGTGCTCGATGCAATCTCGGCGGGTGATGCCATTGACGTGGAGCATGAAAAGACAGCGATCAATTGCGAAGCACAAGTGCAATTGTGCATGATTCGATCGGAAGTTGGAAGCGTGAACGCAAGCCCAACACAAGCAAAGAAGAGTGATGATCGACATGTTAAGCCGATAACGGGTGAAGGGGTAGAATCACTGGCGATAAATGTGACAAGTACTAGGTTGTGAAAGCAAGCAAGTGTAACGAGGAATGCTGGATAAGGATTGGAAGGGAGAAGTAAAAACTCAGAGGGTGAACGAACTTCGAGGTGAGGATAAGTGTGTAAGGATTCCCAGCCCAAGGCAAGCCTATGCGCGCGCTATTACGGGGAATATCGATTAAAGGATGTCATAGAATACGGAATAATTCCAAAAGTAAAAGGCAAAGAGTTCATGGTCAACCTTGAAGGTCCAGATAATATCGCAAGGAAGTATTATTATAGATATGAGGAAGCTCGCGCATACGATACAATATTAATGAAGGGAAGAAATAATATAACATAATAAAATTTCTTAGCACAAACGAGAAAATATTAAATATCATGCCTAAATAACAATCACGAAAAATAAGAAATTAACGTAGATATTGAAGTGACAGAGAAATATTATACATAACTCCAAGGTATTATTATATCATTCAACATCATTTACTAATGATGAGAATTTCATAATATGGCACAATAGGATACATAAATTATCAATTATTATCCATATATTATCTATGTACCATCATTGATTTCGATTTTCAAATTCGAGGAAATTATGGGCTATAACACATGGTCATATTTAAGTAGATAAACTTATATATTGATAGTATCGGTGTTGCTAGTTCGGTTGTTCATGTCCGCAATTATATAAAGTGCATTTGGCATTTTATTAGGATTTCATTTAACTATTTCTATATTGTATCTTCATTAATTTATTTAAATAATTTAAGAGTTCTTTCGTCATGACTATCCTTAAATTAAGATTATGGTGGGTATTGATACGGAGGGAGAAGCGTACTAAAGCCTCTCACTCATTGTATAGAATACCGTTAACTAAAAGATTCCAAATCTCTGATAAGGGCCACCTATACTCTATTAAGGACTTCACATTAAACCTTTTATATTCAAGTATTATCTTAATATTCTCTCGGGAATCTTATTAGTTGATTGTAGGCAATTATAGATCTTTTATTAAGGTTATTGCATTGAGGGGTGAGTTAAGTGCTGTTAAAAGCATCTCTAACTCATTTCAATTAGGAGTAGGTACGCGAGAATTGAAAGAATTGGCATTAAATAGAATTTTTCTGGCATATGCGCAGAGAGCTTCAAATGTTCAGATATTCAGAGACATAGTGTATTTATAATGAAGACGTCAATGCTATATAATGATAAATAGTACGTATATTATGTGCGGACCTGGTGTAATATTCTATGTAGTACCAAACCAAAAAGGTTCAATGTATTATGCAAAGAAGTCAAATTTTCCTCTTACAATTTTCCAGGATGAATGGGCATAGATGCTAACTTATACACAAAGTGTGAATCAAAATGACTCTAAACAAGTAAAGAGTAATAGTATCCTTTCGAGTTAAAAGTCCAAAGTGCAGCAGTAAAAGTCTAAAAATGTGCAATGTCGATGATATAATTGAATTAACCACAGAGATTGCTGGTACTACTGTTTTCCGTAGGCACACCTGGTGATTCTTACTTCTCGGCTGCTTTATAAATAAAGTTGACATAGGAAGCTTGAACTAATGCTCCTTTTTTATTGGAAGCTTTCCCAGAGGGCTTTTCTAATGGCAAGGACTGCTTTTGTCTTATTAGTTGATGAGCTTTTGGTGTTACTCAATTCAATCTCAGCAGAATGATGGCTGGATTGCTGATATTGGTAAACTCAGTTTTCTGTGCATCATATTATTAAGGGAATTAATAATTAATTGTTTTTATAGGGATATAATGAATATAGACGGATGGAAGGCATATTTTCGATCAATGCTAGTTACCATTAAAAAAACAAAAAAATCCAGCATATAAAGTTAATAGGATTTCAATTAGGGACACTTTCTGGCTTTTACTTTTGGCTTCAACAGATTTTATCCTCATATTTCACATGAGTCAGTATCATTTGCAATGGATCCTCGTCAGAAGATGATTCCTGGGCATAACTAAACCAACCACATGGCTCAAAACAAGAAGATGATAAACAGATGGAAAAGTAAATTTTGCTTTTCACAATGCTGATTTTAATGATAAGTACAAAACCACACTCAAGAGGCCAATATAATAAATTGTGGCTAATAATTTTGAGCAAAAAACAAGGGAATTTGCAAGTACACTATGAATCTGCATTTAAAGGTTTAAAATGAGGTATTATTTATTGTAAGGAAAAGGATCAAAAATGCATATCACACAAATTGGTTAAGGAAAGGTTTTTGCATGTGCTATACTATATATATATATATATATATATAATATATATGTGTGTGTGTTGTGTGGTGTTGTGGTGTGTGTGGTGTGTTGTGTGTGTGTGTGTGCTGTGTGTATGATATATATTTATATGTGTATATATATATCTATTTGTAGCTAACACCGACAAAGTCAAATTGAATTAAGACTTCTCTCTTAAATCTCTCATCTTCTCTATCTTCTCTTTATTTATTAATTTTTTGCTTCTTCTTTCTTCTATCTTCTTCCTTTCTTCTTTCGTTTGGCCCTTTTTATGCAATTAGTATTAGAGCCACGTTCTGTATTAGATAGTTCCAAAGCTTCAGTTAAATCACATGAACTCTTACTGATTGTTTCTATCCTTAGGCCAACAAGGGGTTTATAAGCATCAGATGGGATACTGGCGGCTACGGTTCCCGCCTACTTCATTGACTTGCATTCCTCATCTCATCTTATATTCCACGACTTATTCTTACGGGACATAAAGATCCACATTGCGTCATCAATGCCTTTCCATGGACAATAGCTCAAAATCCAGTCAATATTTGCTAGATATCCTTGTGCCCCTAGTAGGTCAAGCCTCCAAAGCATTGCACAAGCCACATTGATTATTTAGCAGACACGGTCGACCGTGTGCTCGTGCGCACTAGCCGGCGTCGCACATTTACGCCTCACGTGTATTAACATAGTTGTGCCTCACGCACCAACGTGGGTAAAGAGTCTCTGCATGATCAACACACTAGATTCAACAACGACAGGGACGGGCTATCTTTCATTCCTAGACATTAGGTTTGACAATAAAAGGTAACTCAAAAACTATACAACACTACACTTTCATCACCAACAAAATGCTCCACATCTGCTTCACTCCTTTCAACTTATCCTCCATTTAATTCTCTAAAAATTAAATCTAAGGTTGATCAAGGAAACTCAATAATTTTAATCAAGGTACACTCAAGCACTGGACCTTACCAGACTGACATTGTAAAACCTATATGGACTGCCTCCACATATAGGTGTTTTTATTGGTTAAATATATTCAAGTTTACACAGACCTCATGCACCTATTTCATTGCCAACGGAATTATGTTCTTCATTCCCAAAATAGGGAACGATAGTAATTTACATTGCATCATGAGTAGGTAAACTAGTAATCCCTCACATAGCTATATTTTTGTGGATGGGGATTACAAAATATAGATTAGGAGTGTCATTGATATACCCAAAGGCTTAAAACCTTATCCATACAATAAACTTAGAATAACTTGGAATAATGAAAACATGGCTCTTAGCATGCACCCATAGCCACTATAAGACTCCATTTGCTAAATGATCCGGATTCAAACACAATCTTGACAATGGAATTATATGATCTGATAAAGTTACCAGCTATCCTGCACTTGTGTTAATAAATGATAAGCCACCTAATCTTCGTAAACAAGGCCCCTTAATGAAAGTTTTCTAAACATAATTGAAAGATGTAAATTAACTATGGGAGCTTGCACTAAAGGGAAGACTTATACAACAATAACTAATAAGTCTTGATAATTTACTCTCTCAGGGCTCAATCAATGAAATTGCATATCTTTCTCAATATGCATAAGAGAATGTGATTCGATGTTGCCCTCTTATTACACTCAAATAAAGATATTTGCATTTCAAAAGTTCACAAATTATTAAATATCAACACTGTTTAAAAAATAAAGATTTAATATAAAGACAAAAAAAGAGTAGTATTCCTATAGTTTCTTAAGCTATGGTTTATCATGCTAATGGCTGTAAAAGACACGATATGAATAGCTACAAAACAGGAAGAGTTAGCAGAATAAGTTAAACAAGCTATCTGATTTAAAAACAATACGCTGGAGAACAACTTTTAGAACAAAAAAAAAAGGTTCATGACCAAAAATATAAACAAAGATTATTGCGACATGTTCAAGATTTCAAAAAATATTATATAGTTGAAAGGTTCAACTAATAAAATAAAGGGATTATTTATTAACAAACATGAAAAATTTTTTGAATATTACAACCTTCTTTTTTTTTAAAAACTCGGCTTTTTTTTCAAAAACATACCACTATATTGTTTTAAATTTTTTGTTGAAGAGATACATGTAGTAATATTTCAAAAATTTTTTCATTGTAGTAAATTCTGTAAATAAAAGGTTATTATCATTACTTCAGGCGGGCTTTTCCTTGTGGTCCTTGGCAAGATTGTCGAAGGGGAGTAGTCCTCAATTTCTTGACTATATCTTTTCTAGTTATTTGATAAAGAATCGTCACATCCAGTCGGGTTCAGTGTCCAAGGGGAAGGTGGTTCAGATATTCCCTCTCAACTTTTCTGGCCATTCAGTAGCTTGTCCTGTGTTTGAGCCAGCACTTCCTTTAAAGTCATAAATCAGATTTCTTTTTCTATGGAAAAATGTTAGGCAAAATAAACAAAAGCTCAAGAGATGACACAAGGAAAATCATACATCAGTCCAAGCCTCTTTTTAAGTCTTCAGGAAATCAAGCCGGCTTTTTGCTTCAGGATTTTTCCTCATTATTTCCCGATCCACCATGCTTCAGAAAAGCACGAATCTTACAGGAAAAAGATTTTAATGAAAGAGCTGAACATGGGAAAAGAAAGTCATATGAGAGAGTCACGTGCCTTATTCAGGCTAGGCAAATGAAAGAAGCCGCTAGAGCACTCAGGCTTCAAAATTTTTGATTTTGAGTCTATAACAGCAAGTAGGAATTTATATCATTCACAAAATTAAAAAAAGAAAAAAAAGTAGGACATGGAGAGTAATTAAACATTCAATTGCACAACATTATAACACGCCCCACTCACTACATCTTCTCTACTACAAGAAAAGATATTCTCATCAGATCTTATATAAGCAAAAACTTAAAACACATTCCCAAAATTGGCATTTGAGATATAGACAATAATGACATAGTAGTGGGAAAAAATTGAATGTTCAAATACATGTTCAAAAAAAAAAAAAGATTCTAGGAGAGCACTAATGAAACAAGAAACAAAGTTATGCTTGGCATTTCAAAGCTATTCTGCTGGCATTTCCCTTGGTTAAACAGGTCATAAAAATCCTCAAGTCATATGTCTAATAATCAGTGGCATGGCATTTAAGTATTAAAAAAGCCTCTTATTGCTTGAGTCTGAAGTATGAATATGGGCAGAACATATATAAAGGGAGGAAAAAATATTTAAATCGGACACAGTGAGTAGGAAAAGGCAGGGCAGAAGTGGTGAATTTAAACAATTTCAGGACTAAACATTTCTGAAATCCATCATTTCATTCAACATAATGTCTTCTTCTAACAATCAAGAAACCAGGTACAAAAGCCCGGAAGCACTAACCAGGCTTTTCGAACACATCCTCGGCACATCACCCGTTTGCTTTCTGGTGAGTTGCAGGGTGAGGTACTTTGTTCGTTGGATAAACATGGGTACCAAAATAGCTTTTCATCCGGCCTAATTGAGGAAATTGCAGAACTCTTAGATAAAAAACAAAAAAAAACCATGAGAAACCTAGCGAGTCGCAGGAAATAATGGGGATGACGGAGCCGCGGCGAACGATACTACCTGGGGGAACTCGAGGTAGACGCAAGCGGGGTTCTTGTGGCGGAGGTTGTTAGCTGCGCCGACCTTTGGCCAGGAGAAAGTGGCGCAAAGAGGCCTGGGAAGGAGAAGGCATAGGGCTTTTTTGTTTGGCCCCGGGCTTAACGGATTCACGCCCCTGGGAGCTGGGCGAGAGTCGAGAGTCAAGCAATCCCTAGCAGACGGTCCAATTTGACCTTCTCTCCTTCGACTTCCGGGCGTTCGGGGTGGGCCGCGGGCAAACTGACCTTTCTTTTCTCCGTCCTTCCTGCTCATTTTGCCGGTCGGTTCAGGTGGCTAGATAGTAGTGGAGGGCCGAAGCGGCGGGAGGCGGAGTGTGATCCTAGAAACAGTATCTATAATTGTTATCAATGGTATATTAACGGAAGAAAATTATGTATAATTATTATATATATACAAGCATTTAGAATATGATTCATTGGATAATAAATTATTTTTAACTGAATACAAGTAATTATGTGAGTAATTAGTTTTTATTCTATTTGAAGAGAATATATGTAATTTGACTTTAATCTCGTCTATAAGAAGGTTTTTTAACATAATACTCTGATCATAAGCCTAATGTTTGCTATATTGACGTATTTCAGTCAAACAATGATATGCGGCGATCTATTAGGGACATTTGATTGTGTTTTAATGTAATACCTGTAATTACACATCTATTTGTCAGTATATTGATCAATTGTCCTAGAACAGGCTCTTTTCGGGTCTGATTTATGATTTATCAATGAATTTGAGTTGAATATTTGGCTGCTATTCAGTGCATTACGTTGAATTCAAGTGGAGTATAAGCATTTAGAGTACGATTCATTGCATAATAAGTTATTTTAATGAAATACAAGGAATTGTGTTAGTATTCAATTAATTTTTATTCTATTTGAAGAGAATATATGCAAATTGACTTTAATCTTATCTATATGACGGTTTTTTATTATAATACTGTGATTACACACCTAATGTTTGCCATATTGACGTATTTCAATCGCAAAATGATATTTGGCTGTCTATTAGGGGCATTTGATTGCGTTTTAATGTAATACCAATAATTATGTATATTTTTTGTCAGTATATCGATCAATGTTAAGAGAATATACACTTTTAGGGACTGATTTATGACATATCAATGAATTTGAGTTAAATAATGATGTTTTTGCAGTTATTCATTGCATTACGTTGAATTCAAGTGGAGCAGAAGTATTTAAAGTACGATTCATTGCATAATAAGTTATTTTAACTGAATACAAGCAATTATGCGAGTATTAAATTAGTTCTTATTGTATTTGGACAGAATATAAGCAATTTGACTTTAATCTCAACTATATGAAGGTTTTTTAACATAATACTCTTATTACAAACCTAATGTTTGCTATATTGATGTATTTCAATCGAAAATTAATATTTTGCGATCTATTTCGGACATTTAATTGCGTTTTAATATAATATCTATAATTACACATCTATTGGTATGTATATCGATTAATTTTAAGAGAATAGGCTTTTTTAGGGTCAAATTCATTGCATTACATTGAATTCAAGTGGCGTACACGCATTTAGAGTAAGATTCTTTGCATAATAAATTATTTTAACTGAATACAAGCAATTTTTTTTTTTTTTTTTTTTTTTTTTTTTTTTTTTTTTTAAAACCTCACACGGAGGGGGGAGTTCTTATTCATCCAGCCCCCAGCTGGCAAACAAGAACCTAAAATACAAGCTAAATATTATAATAAGGAAATAAGGAGTACTAACTCCCTTACATGGAAAAGACATGGAATAAAACAAGGAGTACTACTCCCTTACAAAAGAGGAAGAAGAAACCCCGAGAAGAGGAGAACCATGTCAAGATAAAAACATCACCATCTCTGAAAGATCAATAGGCTCAAGAACAAATACATCAAAAGCTGAAATAAATTCAAACCAAGTAGCCTTCAAATCTCCAGTGAGGCGAATCAGCTGCAAACCTCAGAAAACAGAGTGATCTACAACTGAAACTTCGCATCCATCTTCTGCAATCCTGCCAAACTTGCAACCTTCTAGAGC
>KZ451974.1:2780102-2819565 GCA_002786265.1 Apostasia shenzhenica | reverse complement strand
ATCAGAAGAGATATGTCTTATATAGAGAAACCTATTGGAATTCTTGATCGGAAAGATCAAGTATTGCGCAACAGAACAATTCCACTGGTGAAAATTTTATGGCAGCATCATACTTCTGAAGAAGCAACTTGGGAACGAGAAGATGAAGTCAGAAATAATTATCCCGAGCTCTTTGATTAATCAGGTACATGAATTTAGAGGACTAAATTCTTTTTAAGGAGGGTAGAATGTAATAACCTGGTTTTGAAGGGTTTAAAATGAATAATTTTGGACTTAAAAGAAATAATTTTTGGACCTATTTATAAGAGTTTGAAAGCTGGGAACCATAATGTAATTTTTCCTAATTATTTCTGGATAAGATTGGAGGGCTGCCAGCTGCCACTTACTGCAGCCAGCAGCGCCAGTTACCGCCTGCCTTCCCTCTCTCCTTGCCGCGTGTGTGAGGAAAAAAAGAAAAAGGGAAAAAGGAATTTGCTCTCTGTTTTTCCCCTGTCCTCTTCGCCTCCTCTGTTTCGCCCTTCTTCGCCTGCCTTCTTCCGCCAACCCAAAGCAAACAGCAGCTGCCTGCTGCTGCTGGAATCAAGAAAAAGAAGGAGAAGAAGAAGAAGAAGAAGAAGAAAAGAGGAGAAAGAAAAGAGGATTTTAGCGGATTTAATTGGAACTCTTTTGTAAGTAGATTTTCATGGCTTTTGTGATGAATTTATCGATTTTGCTTAGTTTTCTAATTAACATGAATATTCTGATAAATTTTTAAAAGAATTTCTATTGACTTAAAAATATTTTGATATGTTTTGATATCTGCATTGACTCACGAGCTATATAATGACTGCTTGTGTATAAGAATGTTAGAAGTTAGAAAAGAAATATTTGATTAACACATGAAGAATGATTATTGCATATTTGCAAAATGCTTATCTGTTTGGATTTCAGGAAATGCTGTGAAGACTAGTCAAGTAAATTTGAATGAGCACCGTAACTCGTCATGTGGTTTGACTTCTTTGATGCTGGAAGTCATTTCTATGTGGCCCATGACGGGATCTGAACTTGACTAGAATATGAATCTGTTCCTCTTTTGAGGATATCTGAAACCTCTGGCCAGTAGGTTATATATCGAATCCCATGATCTGTGTATATCGGTGGGTTATTATGTAATGCATTTCCTATGCATTTCATCCGCTTGTATATTTGAATTTAATCTACTTGTAGTTTTAAAAAGTTATATCAAAGATTGATTGACAAACTAAGTAACTTTTTGGAGTATTCATTTCATTTGCTGTGAATAGTCCTCTTACAGTTGTAAGCTCCTATCTTTACACCCCAAAATTTTTTTAGATTTAAGAGCAAACCTGGGGACTGGAGTCTTTCTGCTTCTTTTTGGAAGCCTTGAAGGAGGTGATGTTTCTTTGTCAGTGTGTGATCTTGAATTATGTGAATAGGACTTGTTACAGATTTTTTGGAACTCTTGACAAACAAACATCATTTTGTATGATCAGATGTGAGTTATGTCTGAGATATCTTGTAAATTTTGGAATTTGATATTGTGTACTTTTGGTGGTTACATTTTTAGTCTGTTTTTATGCTGAGGTGTTTAGCTGCTCTGATTTGACATTGGTATGATGATAGTTTTTAAAAGCTTCCGCTGTTAATTGATTGACCATTGACAGTTCACGGCACGGAGTTCATTATTTGGATTTCGGGTCGTGACATTTGGAGTAACATCTCTTACTCCATAAGTGATGACAACAGTAAGGCTCTCCTCTTGCTTGGTCAAATGCCGAGACATGGTACGCTTCTCTTTCAGTTGTGCATCACAAGATTGAGGATCTTGCCCTAAGAGTGATGCTAAGTTCTTGAAGCCTTTGTCTACAAGGGTCTTTCCCCTCTCTGGGAGCCTTGGGAGGTCGGCAAGCTTATGCTCAATCATTAAAAAATGTTAAACATAGAAACGTGGAGTCTGCTACTTGTGAGGAAGCATAAGGGAAAGTTAGAAGAGCCCAAACCAAGGAAGGAGATAGAAAAGTACGTGCATAAGAGATTTATGTGATTCGAAGTGATTCCTCCATGCCCACCAATCGAACCAGTTCAAGATCTTTACTATGTGAAGCAAAGATGGATGCCAGAGGCTGTTACAGAGCTGTGGTGTTCGAATAGAGCTAGGGTTACAAAAGGGAAAGACGAAGAAAAAGAGTAGAATTCTAATTCTTGATTTATAGTTGCAGCAGGGTCTCACCGGGAGCTGATCGTCTGATTGAAGCTTTGATAGTGGAGTGGAAGGGTTAAATGTAGAGCTTTGATAGAGATGGAGTGGTTGCCAAACCCTCAACCACATCTTGAATGATGCCAAAGGCAAAGCAACATTGAACGGTAGTGGCCGACTATATACTCATGACTCAGTTGTACCAAACGACTCTTGGAGTAATGGATGTGGCCAATGTGGTGCTGCAGAGTAGTCAGAATGGAGGTCATAACAGTAGATCTTCATACTGTCATGAAAACAACAGATGTGGACCCCCTTTGGATGGGGATACCCCTCAACGGGGTAATGCTAGCTAACAAGAGCAGATGACTGAAGGTAACATCTCCCATCCAAGATTTCAGTGGATGGAGCAGGGCTTTGGATCAGGTTAAGGCCTATGATATTGGTCGGCTCTGGAGCTAAGAAAATGGGCGAAGTCTTAACTAGTCCAAGTTTTCCTGGGCTACAGACCATTGATGGGGAAGCACCGTAATCCTCGAATACATTGGTGGGATTAGACTGGATAGAGCAATGACAGCTTGGACTGCATGAATGTGCTTGCCATGTGGACAACTACGATGCCATAGAGAATTCTTGCAGAAAAAATATCATCATTTCCTTGTAGCTTTGCTAGAAATCTAAAGGTCTTGTCACCTGTTAAAATATATAAGAGATTTTTACCTGTATGACACAAAAAACTTCAATATTTACTTATTAGACACCCTAAAGTTAAATATTACATGACACACTTATTTATTTTAATTTTACAACCAACACACTCTAGTTAAAAAATCCTTACATTTTATTTAAGTAAACCATACTTAAGTTATGTTTTAACTTAAATAAGGTTCATAGGAATAAAATCTAACCCCTTTTGTATCTTAAATTAAATCTAATCGTTAAGATGAGCATCTAACGATTAGATTTAAAATATTCTACATAAATAATAGATTTAAATAGTTTTTAACATGTAAGATTTAAGTTAAGGTGCACCGAGAGTTAGATTTTATTCCTATGAACCTTATTTAAGTTAAAACATAACTTAAGTATGGTTTACTTAAATAAAATGTAAGGATTTTTTAACTAGAGTGTGTTGGTTGTAAAATTAAAATAAATAAGTGTGTCATGTAATATTTAACTTTAGGGTGTCTAATAAGTAAATATTGAAGTTTTTTGTGTCATACGGGTAAAAACCCCAATATATAATTGCTTCATGCAAACAGTTAGTATAGTCATTGTAACTTCAAATTGTACAATATTTATAAACATATGTATAGTAATGGAATTTCAAAGTTGCAAGGTGAGGAATTTGTATAATTTCAGTCTGTTATGCCAAATAATTTTGAACTAAAAGTATTGAAGTTCAATGCAGAGCAAATTTCATGAACATAACCATTGCAGAATGTAGAGCTTGCTGCAGTATTCATGCATGTTTTGAGCCATGATTTTGGAAATCTAGTAGATCAATTGCTGTGTGTCATTTGAAATTAATTAACGAAAGTAAATAAAAAAGAATGATGATCTACCACACAAAAACCCAAACCTTTGAATTCATCCTAATACAAATATTTACTTGTATGAGGAATTACAAATCATCTGGTAATTTAGAAAGAAGGCTCTATCAACAACTTCTAAGAGTTCGTCATCCTCAATCGAAGAACATTCTTCATCAGCCTCGTCTGCAGCAGAAAGGTTTAAATCCAAGAGAATGCATGATTCCTTCTCCTTCTCTTCGGCTTCTGCAGTGTTCCCACTGCTCTCCATTTTCTGCTTAGGGGAGGGCGAGCATTCCTTTGATCTCGAGTCAAAGCTCTCGCAACTTAGGATGACAATGGCATCGCCAATGGCTACTTCTTCTCCATTCGTCACCCTAATCCTTCCCCTTTCTACCGCGCTCTTTATTATAACTTTAGAATATGAATCCAGCTGCTCTATGTCTTCCACTAAGAAGACACCATGTGGGTTCTCCTTCATGGCTTTTGCAAGTTTCTCAGGGAAAACACGACTTGGTGAGAAATTGCTCAGCCCAAACTTAACGAAGTTCGTGTGGGAGCCGAAGACGAGGTTTGCTAGCTCCCTTGCGATCCTTTCCTTGCCTTCAAAGTCACCACCGCGAAAGAACAGCCATGTCTCTTTTTTATTCCTGCTGACCAGCTTACAGTGATCCCTCTTCCTTATGATTCCAGCCCTGCATTGCAGGATGGTGCTCGCAATGTCAGGGATGATGGCTCTCTGCCATGGGACCTTTTCCTCTAAAGCATTGCAGAGAATTTTCAGATTCTCCGCATTCACCTCGTTGAACCTGCAGTGATACTCCATGCACAAGATATCACTTGTAGATGTTAAATTCAGGTTAGGGTTAGTGATTGAACCGGGAAACGGTAATCCTTCAATGATTCTATGTGAAGCCCAGGAATGATTTACTCTTTGGCCAAAGCTTGTGTGGCAGTTATTGTAAAAAGAGAGAGATGAAGAAGGTGAAGAGGTTGAGGAGAAACAAAGGTTCATTTCTGACGTTTGATTCTTCTGTTTTGCGCTTGCAGGGTTGCAATTCACAGAAAGTTGGAGGTAATCCTGAAAGTACATAGAGAAACAAGTGTTTAGGAGTGCATGATCGAGGTGGTATAAACTCAAAAAAAAAGAAAAGAGGCAGGTACAAACATAAATTTACTTAATTACATATAAAATATTCAAATTTATAAACTATATATATATATATATATAACATTCAAAAATTAATAAATTTCAAATAAAACACCATATCCATATATGCTACAGAAAAATGTAGGTTAATTAAGAGGATTATTCTATTAATTTTAATGTATTTTTTTCTTTTAAGTTTACATATAAGTTGTCCTGCTTGTAATTTCTTTATGAGTTAATTTAGCTAAATTAAATTTAATTACTTTTAATTTCTATACATTAAAATGTAATATTTTTTAACTTTTGAATATTATATATATATATGTATAATTTATAAGTTTTAAAGGTTTTGTATGTAAATAAATAAGTTTATTATGGCATACTAATAAATCTCAATATAAAAGAATTATTTATTTGTGATGTTATTTTTAATGAAAATAAAAAATAATTTTCAATATATAAGGCATTTTATTTTAAAATTTGTGAAAAATTAATTTGAGTTGGAGTTAGTTTTATTTTGGGATATATTCTATGTAAAATAAAGTTATTTTTTAATTTAAAATATGCGTAGAATTTTTAATATTTATTTAATATGAAAATTTATTTATGATAATTATATGTGAGCCATAACATTAATTTTAATCCATGTTGAAATTAGCCGAGGCAATAATTAACGTAGGACTCCTGTTGCAGATGGAAAGAAGAGTTACCTGATCATTCATAGGACTCATGTTCTGATCTGCCTTATACTGTTGGAGCCATGGAGGTAGAATGGAGGCAGCAGAGCCATGACTCATGCTGGGAGCTGTGTCTTTAAGGCTTGGAGCGTCGACATTCTCGAACTTGATGGAGCAATTAGTGCAGCAAGTAAGCTGATTCCCATCTTGAACTCTCAGCATCGTCCATGTTGCACCTCTCTCGCTTTTAAACAGGCTTTGTGTTTCAGTACTGCTGCTTTCACTGCCGAGAAGATGACAAAAAATCAGTTTCACTTCTTTCCACATAATTGTTGGGAATAGCATGCCTTTTCTACGATAGATTACTTCGCATAATATTGCACCAGATCAAAAATTACAGCATGAAGAATCAAAAAATAAAGATTAAAAAAAAAAGGATACAAAACGAAAAGAAAGACCAAGGAATAATAATTGAAGAATAAAGAAGAAGAAGAAAAAGGAAGATCAGGAGTTACTGCATGGAGAACCTCAGATATAGGGAAAGCACCACAACTGTATAAAAAATAACAATAGAACTCTTAAAATAGCTCTCTCAAATTAAATTTTCCAAATAATAACAATTCCAAATTAAGACGTGTCCAACTTCTGCCTATATCGACTGTTTGATCTAACAATCTGATTATAATGGTGATATGCCCATCGTCCGATCGCTCTTCCTATGGCCATCTTTAGAGAGCTTTCATCTCGTGGATCGTGGCTCGAAAGGATAGTCCATTGCCCCATTGAACTCTAGTTTAATCCTGCATGCTATATAAACGGTCCACTCCTATAATCAAGTTGCTTCTCAGCTCAACATCTAATTAAATATCCTTTCTAATTCTCTAAATGTGGATTTGCTATCAACCTACTCACATCTCTCATATTGTATAGGCAATGTCTAGACTCACATGCATGATATATAGCATATACCCAATGATAATATTGAAACATACAACACATTCACCATGTGTTTTCATTTCTCATCTCTCTCAATGAACTTTGTTCTTTCAATACCCGATCCTGATGGAATATTTATGCACTCACACTTGCTTTATACCTCTTGATAGTACCTTCAAAATATACCTCTAGTAAGATAAATTGAGAGTGCGCTTAATTAGATTTTTCTCTTGTGATTCATATCTCAAAAATCAAATTTGTTGTTCACGTGCAATTTTTTCTCAAGCTATTGTGATAATTAAAAAATAAAATAAAATAAAAATTTTTAAAAAATTTTGTTGTGATAATTATCAGTTCAGTATGTAGATCTTCCTCATGCTGGCACTAACTAGTGTTAAGCATGTCATTTATGCACATACATCAATAATATAATATAACAATATTCATCGAGTCCGATAATAATAGTAGTGTTCCATTTTCTTACATGTAAAAGTGAAATTCTTTACACCATCACATCAAAGCTTGCTTTAGACCCTATATAAGTTTTTCTTGAGATTGCACATCATATTTTCCTTACAAAGTACACGCCATTTTGCATGCTCTAGCTCCCTATATTAAATCTTCTTCCTTGCTTGCACTTTGTAATCAATCAATGTAGCGTGTAATGATTCATTGAATTCCCTCATGTAAATGTTGTCACTAAAATCAAATTACAGACCTCTTGAAGTGATATGGATAAGTGGCGAGATCAAGTGGCATCTTCAAATCACGATCCATTCAAATTGCCTTTACCAAATTAGTTTCCTCATATAAAAATCATCACTAAGATCAAGTGGCATGGGTCTAGAATACTTTGGAAATGGTTGATCTGGTACATCAAGTATGGGTTGGCTTGACGCATTTGAAATGTTTGGAGTGGGATTCGACACATGCATGTCATAAGATTAGGAACTATAATTTTTGCTATCCGATTTGTTTTCAATATTGTCCTAGTCCATCTAAAAAGCTCTCTCAAACACAAATATGCTAGCAATCAATATATATGATGTATTCCACTAGCTTCAACCTTAAATTTCATTGTTTCGACCTTGAAATTTTCATTTTGTTTTTTTTTTAATACTATTTATTTGGAATATATAGTTGGCCAATAAGATTTGGAGGAAATTAGATTGGGAGTTACTAAATCTAGGTTGGTGTGGATTAGTAGTTGGTTTATTCTTTGTTATTTTGTTAATTATTTATGTCCTAGCTAGATATAGCTGTGGTCGTTGGCCGGCTAGCTTCCTAACATTTTCTTTATATAAGCCTAACAAACTATTGTAAAATTAGTTTTTGGAATGAATTAAACCCTATTTATCATGAGAAGTTTTTCTCTCCCACGAATATAAGTTGTACTGTGTACCTCTTCTCTCTCAAAATATGATAATATGGCAAGGCTACATATATATGTTAGCTGAAGTTTGACTTTCGTTTGGCTAGACAAACAATGCACTATGATAGCTAGTCCGACATAAGACAACACAAAGCATAAATACAGCTTGGAAACTATAACAATGCTGTCACGAAATTCTCATGAAAAACTCAAGTTAAATATTTCGAGTGTTTTCTCAATTTAAATTTGGTAAGTTAATTTGATTGTCTATAGTCTCATTAGACAGTTCATTAGCTTATCAGACTATCCAATATAGAAGTCTTCCATTTCAGTACTAATTTTCTGTCCCGTGCGTTTGATTGGCAAATGGAAAATCCATGCTCATTAATCCATAAGGTTGTTGTCCCGCAGCATCAAGTCTCATTAACATACGCTTTGTTATTTATACGTTAATTACTGAATTATGTTCTCATTTAATGTATGGGATCTAATTAATGTACGTACGTAATTAATTAGGATATGTTAGAATCTACACATGATCAATATTGCACAGCTATCTATGCTAGTCATGAGCAACAATATTTAAGTTAAGAAACATTTATTGGAAACTATTTTCTTCATATATAATCTGAATTTTTTTTAGCTCAAGTACTGCAAAGTATATATAATGTTGATTAATTTTTTAGTTTCCTAACATAATATTATTTCTTAGTTTATTGTTTCAAAGAACTGCATCCAATCTGTGATAAGGTGCATCAATGATGTAGAATATGGATATCATTAAAGAGAAAAAGAGAAGGAAAAAAGAGAGTGCAAGGTGCAACTTTCCTAAAAGAAAAGAAATTTATACCAACTTCCTTTAGAGATTCACGTACGGGGAATTGAAGCACAAGTTAATTAAAGCAAGTAGTGCATGCACAGATATCAACACCCTTCAAATTTTACTTGAGCACACATAAACCTTAATTTCCAACATTAGCATGAGATATTATAATATTACCGGTCACATTTGAGGCTCAGCTCCAAGCTTCCAACAGGAACAGTGAGAGGCTGCAGGCCCCAAAGAACCTCAAGTGAAGGGTTCCCAATCCTGCATTTCATGTAAGTCTGATATGTAGCAATTGCCATCAGCCAAAACCTCCCTCCTTCAGTACTACAGACTATCCTTCTGATTTCCATCATCGCATGCTCTACAGGACAGTAAAACCCGCTCCCTAGTCCGTCCCCAAACCCACTAGAATTAGCTGATCTGAAGTCTGCAGTCCACCTGAGATCCTCTAGGTAAAGCACAGCCCCTCTCCCATGCATGCAGCAGCTCTTAATCAAACCCTGCAGCTCCCCGACCTTCTTCTCCACCTCCCCCCTCGACATCCCTTCTATGGAGAACAGCGGAAGAGTTATGAGCTGCAGGTTACTCAGAAGCTCAGGCACTTCGCCTCTCTCCACTCTATTCATCAAGCCCCTCACGACTCCTTCACTTGCAGCCAGGCACTCTCCAACCACTACTAGGTTCTTCTTCTTCTTGCTCAAAAGACATTCCACCAAACCTGTAACGTCTTCAGCACGCGGCTTGCTGCTGGTGCAGGAGCTATTAGAAGTGGTGGTGGTGGTGATGGTGGTGGTGGTGGTGGCAATGATATCCCTGGGCTTGCTGAAGTTACTTGTTTTAGTCGCTAAGGAGATGGCCTGCTCGATGCTGGACTTCACTTGGGTGCTGGAGAAGCCCGCCTCACGCATCACGCGGCTCACGCTGGGGTCGTCTAGGATGGAGATAACGAGCTGTTCGAGTTCGACCTTGACGGCAAGGAGCGGCTGCTGCTGGCTCTCGATGGAGCCGCGGCGCTGGTGAGCCTGGGCGCGCTTGAAGGCGGCGACAAGGGCGTTGGAGAGGGATGGCGGGTGGTGGTGAGATTGGTGGAAGTGGGGGGAGGCGGCGAGGATCGAGGAGGAAGAACAGGAAGAGGAGGATGCAGGGAGGCGGTTCAGGGCGACGTTGAAGCAAAGCTCGAGAGCCTTGCACTGGAGGGGATGGGAGTGAGATTGGAGGCAGGCAGCGCGGAGGATGCCAGATGAGGCGGAGAGCATGGAGCTGGCGACGTGGAGGGGGGTGACCTGCGCGTGTCCGCGGCGGAGGGCGAGGCTGACGGCCTGCTTCACCACCGCGGCAGCCTCCGGCGTCAGGGCCTGCTGCACCGTGCAGCCGCCAGTTCTCATCTCACTTAGTTTCTTGGCTTAATCCTCTCCTGGGCTCAGCAATAGTACTGCTGATTGCAGTGAGGATAGATAGAGATCGTATATAGGAAGTGGAGGATTTTCTGTGACTGTTGGTGGGCTGCCAATCCCAATCAGACTGGGAGTGTCATGTATGTGGAGGTTGGTGGAATGGGAGGGAGGAATTAAGAACTGTGAAGTATGTATGTATATGAAGTAGTTGTCTGCTTTTAAATATTTGCTTTTTGAAGGCAGGTGCTGGGGAGTGGGAGAGAGAGTAAGAGAGGCGAAAAGAGAAAAAGAGGAGAAAAAAAGAGGGACATGAAAACTTATAGAAAAATAATTTAATTGTATCCTCATAATTAAATAATCTTAAATTTTAAATTCAATAAGATTAATTTATATATCATAATATTAATGCCACATAAAAAACATGACTAGTATCAAAGTCATGTAATGAGAATGTACAGTACGACAACAACAACAATCAAGCCTTAATTCCACTAAGTGGGGTCGGCTACATGAACTCATTATTTTATTTCGCTCTATCAATAATTAAATTCTTGTTTAAGTCTAAGTAATTAAGCTCACTTCTTATAGTTTTTTGTCATATTTTTTTTTGTCTCCCTCTTCCTCTTTATACATAGGCAAGATCTAATAACTCAATTTTTCTAATTGGAGCTTCAATCGGCCTACGATTTATATGTCCAAACCATCTAAGCCGACTTTCTTTAAGTTTATCCTCAATTGGTGCAATACTAATATTTTTTCGGATATACTTATTTCTCATTCTATCTTTTCGTGTATATCCACACATCCATCTTAATTAGCATCCTCATTTCTGCAATATTTATTTTATTTATATATTTTCTCTTTGAGGCCAACATTCAACACTATATAACATCGTTGGTCTTACTACAATTTTATAAAATTTACTCTTGATTCTAAATGAAATTTTTCTATCGCACAACACGCCAGAAGTATTTCTCCATTTTATGTACTTATCCAGCTTGAATCCTGCTAATAACATCATTATCTATTTCACTATTATTTTGTATGATTGATCCAAGATATCTAAATTGCTCACTATTTTTGACAATTTGATCATCAATTATCATATCTCCAATATAAGTATTTCGAGAATGTACAGTATTATTCAAAATTATATTGTCACTTTGTGCATAACGTACACTATTTACTCAAAAATATTAATGTATATAGTATTTAGGGAGCGTTTGGTTCAGTGCTATCTCAATATCAATGTTATTTAGATGTCATGTTATCTAAATATCATTATTATTCATCAATGGACATTTATTTGATTCAATGTTATGATATTAGAAAATATCAATGCTATCAAAATTATTTTTGTTTAGTTAGAAGTTATTGATTTTATAATGACAAATTGACGGTGTTATCTTGAGATGTCACCCGATTTGGGGTGACATCTAGATGTCAGCATGTAATGGCATATTTGTAATTAATTATAATATTATTTAAAGATTTTATTAAGTCAAACAATTACTTTCTAAAGATAACATAACATAACATTGAGATAACACTGAACCAAACGCCCCCTTAGTATAATTGTTTTAAAAAAACCTTATATTATAGATAAAACTAGAGTCATTAGGGTTTAAATTAATCTGAGATCTCTAAATTTAATACATTGTTAAATCTTTAATTAGTGATTTAAAAATTTAAATTTGTACGTACTAATTTAGAAATAATTTTATATTCTAATACGTGATTATAGACAATTATGCATTAAATTTGAGCTGAAGTTATGTATTAATTAATTTGAGTGAGGTGAAAATGCCTGAAGAACTATATATATATATATATATATATATATATATATAATTTTATAGCTAGGAAGGAGTTCTATGTTCGTTTCTTGCATGGGAGGTAAAATTGATGGTCCAAAGCAGATTTTCTTGCAGTGGAAAGTGGAATACATGTGCTGACAAGTGGCAGCAAAGGCAACGCAGCTTTGCACCATCAGTATCTTGGACTAAACTACGTACTATGCAGAACTTAATTTGAATGTTTTTGTCCTTTGACTATATAAATTAAGTTTAATTAGGGTTCAGATCAAAAAAAAAAAAATTATTTAGGGTTAATTAACTAATTTCTATTCAAATTCAAAATTTTGAGTTGAATAGAGCTCAATTATTCACAGCAATTCTTGATTAAATAATTTTCATTATTACATATAATAATATTATAAAGGGATGTTATTTTTAGGGTTAATAATGTATAGGTTTCTAAGTTTAAGATCATATAATATTATGCAGATTTAAGAAGTAAAATTTTTATTATCTAGATCTTTAAGTAAGTAATATATAATATATTAATTATTTGGACTTTTTAAAATTTTTTATTATAAAAAAATTGTAAAATACTATTTTACTCTTTTAATCTCTCGCGCACCCCGGCCCCTCTCTCTCTACCCCTGCTATCTCTACCTGTCCTCCCGCATTGTTTTCCTCTCTCTTTCCTCTCACTCTCTCTCCTCTCCCTCTTCTCTCTCTCACCTATCTTCGTGTAAGGTTGGCAACGCTGCAGAAGGGAGGGGCAAGAAAGAAGTGAGAGAGTGAGATCAATTACCTCTATCTTTCTGGCTTCTCTCGCCCCTCTCTTCTCTCTACTCCTCTTCTCTCCGTTCTCTGCTTGTAATCCCGCTAAAAGGACCTTGGGGTTGTAGGTAGTGAAGGGTTAGGGAGGGTGACGAGAGAGGAGAGAGAAGCTGAGAGGTGAGAATAAAAAGTAAAATAGTATTTTTTAATTTTTATTATAAAAATTTAAAAAGCATTTAATTGATATATTATATGTCATTTTAAAATTTAAATGTTAAAATTTTTAATTCATGAACTTATATGATATATATTATGCTTTAAATTTTAAAATTTAGATCTAATTTATTCTAATTTTTAAAGTCAACATAAAGCTTTATATTAATCGGGCTCAAGGTGTAAGTGCTATATATATATACCGGAAATAAGCTAAAAGTAAAACATGTATATATAATATGAAGAGCTCTAGTGATCAATATATCTCACAAGAAGTAAAAATATTCTTTGAATTAATACCTTTACTTTTGGGCAGCTCAGTTGACCCATTATCCATCTCGAATAATTTATTGCTCGAATTAATTAATTACCTAAACTTACTCGTATTTGATTCAAGAAAAATAATATTCAAACTTCTACTGATCTTTCCGATTAATACACGACTAAACCCACATCCAATTGCGACATTCATTTTATTAAAAAAAAATTGTTACATTCATTTTTTTGTTCTTTTTTTTTATTTCACCATGACATTCATTGGAATTAATACACAATGTAATTTAACTAGTCATCCAAATGCAAAATCCCTGCTAATTAGCACCAATTTATAAGCTCTAGGAAGAGGAACCAACAGCAGTACTTAAGCTCTTTCACTCTTGACTCATAATGCATCATTACATGAGTATTCATAGCCAAATATATATTGGATTCATGATAACAAAGAGTACAATTAGCTGAAGGTTTCTCCAGACTAACAAGCTATGAGCATATAAACACAAAAATTGTTAATTAATTACATGCATTAATTGAGCATTTTAGAAAACTTAAAATTTAGCTACGGCAAAAAATTTTATTAGAACAACAACAACAACAACCAAGCCTTAATCCCACTAGGTGGGGTTGGCTACATGAATCCTTTATTTTCATTGCGCTCTATCAGTTACCAAATTCTTATCTAAGTTTAAGTAACTAAGATCACTCCTTATAGTTTCTTGTCATATCTTCTTTGGTCTCCTTATAGTTTAAATAGAATAAAATTTTTTGCGTTAGAGTGCGACCATACCAACGGCAAAATATTTTATTCTATTTAAAAAATTTAAAAAATATTTTTTATCTCATTCTACATAAATTTTAACATTAAAAATCACTTTATTTCACATTGAATATAATTTTTAATATAAATAATTTATTTTATTTTATATCATACATATTTTTTTTTTAAATTCAAATTAATTTTTTTTTCTCAACCAAATTAAATCTTAATGGATTCTGGGATCAGTCACCCATTTAAGCATGACCCAAAAAAGAAAAGGAGAAAGAATAAAGTATTCTGAACAAATGAAAGTATAATAAGAAAAATAACTCTTTAGAGGGGCAAAAATGCCTAATCATGGCAAAGTCATGAAAAATTAAAAGAAAAACACCAAATTAGAACAATGTTGGCTTGCACTTTTGAGATACACTGTAGCTATGAAGCAATTGTAGAAACCACCCCATAAATTTGAGAAATCCAAAGAAATTTTTTATATCCTCAACCAAAGAGGGGAAATAAATGCAGACCAAATGCACCTCACTGACTGGATGTGGAAGCAACAAGACAAAATCTCAGGCAATTGAAAACTATCCTCAAGCAATTCATCGGATCCCTTGTTTGGCAAGTTTCTAAAATTAGGCATAATAATATTTTACATTTATTATAAATTTTAGTAATAATTATCTACATGCCACACAATTTAGTTTTATTTATGTCTTACCCATATATTCTTAGTTAATTATGCTATGCACAATCAAAACATTACAAAATCTTACATACACACATTTGAGTTAAAACTTAATCAAAATTTATTTGAAAAAAATATTTTGTTAGTAAATCATTAAAATTATATTTTTACTCTTAATAGTACATTTTTTTTCTCTTCCTCAATACCACACTAAAGAGTTGATTTATCCTAAAATCAATTCACGTCGCGAATGTTTCCTTCCTTTGCTGCCACCTATACATTAAGATTTTAAGATTTTCACTCAAAATAAATTTAAATATCCTTAAAATAATATGATGAACGACTCAAATTTTTTGTAATCTAACTATAATTAGGTCATTGAAAAATTATGATTATTCATTATAATATAAATAAGTTAAAATGTGTGTATGTAAGATTTTATAATATTTTGAGTGTGGATAGCGTAATTAACTAAGAATGGATGGGTAATGCATAAATAAAACTAAATTGTATGGCATGTAGGTAATATCCCTAAATTTTAATCTTAAAAATCATTTTTATTTCACATTCTACATAAATTTTAATCTTAAAAATTAATTTTATTTCACATTCAATATAAATTTTAATCTTAAAATTAATTTTATTGTACATCCTACACACATTTTAATATAAAAATAAATTTATTTTCTATCAACTCTATGAAAAAAAATATTTTTTTTCTTACATAAATTTAACACCTGATCAAATGAGGCTTAAAATCTCAAAGATACTTGTTCTCTCAGGATTAATGCCATAAACTAAGTATGTAGCTTATATATATAAAAAGTGATTTGGTTTCTTCAGCTAGCTATATTCTTAGGTCCTATTTGGTTTGCAGTAAAAAAAAGTCATATATAGCTAAAATAGTCATAATAAAAAACTTTAATTTATTCAAAAAAAGAGTTTATTTTTTATTTCATACTAGGTCTAACATTAATTCTCAATAAATCAATCAATCTTATTTTACATCCGACATAACTTTTAATATAATTAATTCATTTTATTTCACATTAATCTATTAACATTCATTTTATTTCACATTAATCTATTAACATTCATTTTATTTCATTGTTCTAAGTAATGATCGAAGAATACATACTCTCATTTATCCTTTTATGTGAAAGCTTCTATTAATCTATTAACATTCAAGACAAGAAATGAGCATTACATAGAAACACCATTATGGGTACGAACACAGAACCTGTTCACAAGTGGTGTCAAACACACTTTTTTGTGAATCGGATCTTGTCCCAACATCAATCAGGGTATTTAATTTTCTACATAGTAGCGTTAACTTACATTTAGGGTGTGTTTGTTTGTAAGGTTAAATTTAAGAAGGTTAAAATTAAATTTAGATATAGATATTTTTTTATTAAAAGTTGTGAATGATGTGAAATAAAGTTAATTATTATATTGGGATATGTGAGGGATGTGATATAAAGTTAGTTATTATGTTGGAATATGTGAGGGATGTGATATAAGTTAGTTATTATTTTAGTAATATGTGTAGGATGTGAAATAAATTTAATTTTTAATATTAAATTTTATGCGTGATGTGATATGCCTGATTAAAATTAAACCAGGTTAATTTTAAACTCCTAGGCAAACAGGGCTTTAGTAGTTTGTTTTTAACATTATTAGTAAGAAAGATTTTTTTTTACAATGGCTTGTGTCATTAGTTTACATTTATAATTGCATTAAGATCAAGTATAACCTATAGGTTAGGTCACATCCTCGTGCATTGAAGATTTTCAAAAAATCTATGGATTTTCTAATAAAAATCTTCTAATGCGGCAACATACATCAAGTAATTATTCGGACTGTTAACATTTCTTGATTTGTGAAACAATTTAGTCATAAAAATGTGATGTTAAAAGTATTCAAATGAAATATTTTTTAGCACCGTCAATTGCCCGAATGCCACAGATCGGATGGTCCGTTTCGTACGTAGATGGTCTGATTAGTTCGGTCGTCCAATCCACACAGACTTGATGAGTCAGTCTAGCTGGTTGCACCTAGTTTCATCACTTTGTGTTGTTGCTAATGCTGAGTCATCATTCATATTTTAAAAAATAACTATATAATGCTAAATCATATGATAACAGATGTACTATCACTATGTTATATATTAATCTAAAAGCAATTTCACAAATCCATATTATTTATCCATAACATTACATGAATATAAGTAGCAATCTCCAATTGACATGAAATCACGATGTATCACCTTATAAAGTGTAATAAACTTGATCCTAGTAAGCCCTGGGAATCTGGAAATGATTGCCATCAGATGAGCCGCAGGAGCTAAAGTGACGGCCTGTTCTCTTTTTCTATATGTTTTAACGGACCCTCCTTCCTTTCTTTTTTCTCTCTTCTTTATCTGAGCTTGGGGTAGCAGACTCAAAATGGGATTCCCGGCAGAATGATTTGTGTAGATTGATCATCAATGGCACAGAATGCAAGGCCACCTCTTTCTTCTTCCTCCCTCGCATCTTTCGCCGGCCCCTAAAAACTAAGAAACCAATTAATTAGACCTGTGCCTCAAAAGAATTAATTAGGAACTGCGTGTAATATTGTTTCTTTCTCCTGCATATGTAGGAAGAACAAGCAAGAGAATATATCAAACAGTTCAAACCATACTTCTAACTCAAATAATGGCGGTGCAAATTGAGGTTTCAGATGTTTACCAACGCGTGATCATCTTCATAAGTGCCAGCAGCGTTAATGCACCATGGGTAATAGAATAACCCCAAATTAAGGAGAAGAACCACCCTAAATTCCCTGTGGCATAGGAGATGTATGAAATTGTTTGATGCATGGGAATTAAACAAGATACGAAAGCTATAATTTAGAGAGATTTGAATAAGAGAAGGAGAGAACGATAAGAGGAGAGAAAATTTCTTTCTTTATTTTCTAGATTTTTCATCCATCACAACATTATCTACAAGTTACATTTCTTTTCTTGATTATTTGATCCACACATCACTTAATTTTTTTACAATTTATTTCACTTTCTAACATGGTTAATAGTAGGAGCTAAAAATTCAATACGCCAATGATAAAAAGCCCATTCTAATGCATGTAGAGTTATTCCGGAACAAAACTGGAGATATAATAACTATATATCATTCTCACGTGGAAATTAAGAATGCAAAATTTCTCTTCTGAGAATTTGAATGCCTAGAGATCCATGAGATCATCTTTACAGTTACCCTATTTTTTTTCAGAATTAATACTGTTTTCAAGTTTTGTCTGAAAGCATATATACTCTAACTCTACAATTAGCAAATAAAACTACTTCAAAAATTTCCACTTGTCCACAGTGCACTTCTTTCTGTCATAAACTAGTTCTAATTTCATAAATACCCATGCCCAGCTAACTAAAAAGATTTACCTTAGGAGTCTAGCTAGTTAAAGTAGTCTTCACATACATCTTTCACAGTGTATAACAAAGCTATTCTCTGTGCATCCAAATAATTCATACATAACCTCCAAAGTCCCAATAAAGCAAACTAATCATTGTGCCAAAACAAAGCAACATCAAAGCTTTCGAATCGAATGCAGTGCCAAGTAACAAAAGACCATAATTCATAAGTATGACCCACACATTTTCATAAGAAAGAATGCAATAGATCAGTTGGAAAATTTTTTGCATTTGCATGAAGTACTGTTTTAAATAGTACGTTATATTCATTTTTTATGTAACATCAGTATTTCTCATTTTCATGAAATACATGTTTCAAAAGAAAAATAAGAAATACACATATCATTTAAAAAATAGGGACATTTACATGGTGGACACAGAAATTAAGCTAATTTACGGATTTCACTATAAATCTCAAAATATTACAGATATCACATCTAAAACAGCTATTTTTTCATTTTTCACATCCTGCAATAAATTCTATCAAAAAATTTAACCATACTTAAATCTCAGAAAGGTCTGATGCTCGCTCGCGATGCTCGCGTAAAAAGAAGATACAAATAATGATGCTCGCGTGAAGACGTTGTCGCCTCACGAGAATACGTTGTTGCCTCGCGTGAATATGTTGACGCAGGAACCAATGCAACTCCGCGATGCCCTAACATGAAGGTTGATAATTAAACGATGCGATCAATGGCTGAGATTTTTTTGAGATTTAACTATGGTTAATTTTCTGATAGAATTTACTACAGGATGTGAAAAATGAAAAAATATCTGTTTTAGATGTGATATCTGTAATATTTTGAGATTTATGATAAAATTCATAAATTAACCTAATTTTTGTGTCCATCATGTAAATGTCCCTAAAAAATAATACTAATGTTTGTGTACATGTATACAATAATATACTAATTAATCAGTTGTAAAGTGTGTATCTTCCTATTTTTTATCTGTAAGCATACTGTAAAGATGATATTTATCTTGCTGCAGACTGCACATAATAAATGCGGCTGATCTCTTTTATTAGTGTGTATTTTCATAGAAAGTCGAGCCCAAGTGCTCAGAAATTAATACAGAACCCTTCATCTGAGAGATCCTAAGTAATCTTTCAATCATCTTCTGCCACTTTGCTTATAATAGTTGATTAGAAATAGTTAGAACCTCCAACTTACGCATTGTGCTTTGTAAATGAATGGATAAAAGTTGCAGGAAAGAAAGAGAAGAAAATAGACAACTGATCAGCTAGCTATCAAAAAAGTGAAGGTGCCTGCATTTTTAATTTGCAGCACACTTTATGTTCAGCAAAGAAGAATATAGAGAGTCACATAATAAGTTCAATTTATCACAAGACATCATTTAAAAAAATTTATCACATGACATGACATGAAATCTCTTTGCCTAGATAAACAGTAAATTATTATGTTCATTTAACTAACATGCTGATTATGGAAAGTTCTATCAAATATAAATTCCGGATTGATGAAAATCATAAAGAAATAGGTGAAGATAACAAAGAAAGAAGAAATAGAACATCGAAGATTTTACATAAAAAGCTCATATAGCTAGAAAAAAATCACAATGTCAAATTTAGCGATTTACATTTATTATAATATAGATGAGAGAATAAAATGGATATGAACATCACGAAACACAAAAGGTATGTATTAAAATTAGCAAACAGATGAAGTTATATATATATATAATGTTTATCTGTCGGTCGCATTTGAAGTATTCTAGCCAATTAACTAATCTATTTCTCTAGCGAGAGCGTGTCGATTGAATGAAAGGAGTGGAGAAGCTTGGAGACTGGTGTCTTTTTTAATTAGAATCCAGAGAGGTTCTTTCTCTTATGACTCTCCTTTATATTTATAGCTTATAAGTACAACGATAAAAGACAAGGATCGCAATAATTTAATACCAAGTTTTTTTTTATCTCATCTGACTAATTTCTATCCTATTGAGATAGTAAAAAAATATTACGAGTTGCTGTTAGCCTTCGATAGCTATCCCATTTGTTCTTCGAGTTTGCTAACTATTTAATATTTTTTTTTCATTTGTTTTAAATCTTTATTTGATAAGCTTACACTATGAATTTTCTGAAACTATGCACTACAAATTTTATGGACACATATATGCAGTTTAGGTCATCAAGAGATAAAAAATTTTAGATGGTGTTTGGTTTGATATCGTTTTGATATTATGTAATGTTACTTAGATATTATATTTTGATTGATAATTCTATATGTTTTAGAATGTTATTTAAAAATATTATCAAACTAAACAATTATTTTTTTTAAAATAACACAACGTAGAACCAAAATAACATTGAATTACCTACCAATCCCTTAATCAACTTGCGTGTTCATTTTGTTTACAATCGTGCTTGATCAATAAGAAGGCTTGTATTACCAGTACATGCATGTTGATGTCTTTAAGCAGGCTTGTATTGGATGCAGTTGTTCAATATATAATCCAGTAAATATTATCAGGTACTGTCGGTCATGGAAGTTCTATGCTGTAAATGCAGTTCATTTCTTTAAGCGATGTGAGATGGTTCACAGCTACAGTGTGTTTGTCTTTTCAAACAAGTTTCAGTCACAGTCAAAAGCTGATCCCAAGATGGTCCAAAAGAAGCATAAAGGGGGCGGGTTAAAATAATTAGAAGGTTAAAGTAATCAGCAATACCCCAAAAGGTGTGCCTGGAGGACGAAAGCAAAGACAGAGGAGACCTAAACGACCGCCAGTTTTGTTTCCTTTCTCATTACCAACGGTTAGCTTCTACCTGATAGTTTGGATACAAACTAGGCTATGAAATGGTAATTAATATATAACTTTTCCTATTTTAGATGCAGAAATATTGTTTACTTTAATTTTAGAAGATCCCATGACTTCAGTTTTTTTTAGATGATTACTTATCCAAAAACAACATCTCGTGCATGCTTAACTTTAGGATCTGTTTGGTAATAAAAAAAAGAAGATTTGGTTGAAATTTTTAGTTATTTTTGAAAAATGTGTATGATATGAAATAAAGTAAGTTAATTATATTAAAAATTGTGTAAGATATAAATTAAAGTTGATTGATTTATTGAGAATTGTGTTGGATGTGAAATAAAGTGATTGTTTAATGTTAGAATTTGTGTGAGATGAGATATAAAATAATTTTTTAAATTTTTTTAAAATAAATTTAGATTTTGGCCATGGCTAATTTTAGCCATGATTTTTAGCCCATTGTCAAACAGGGCCTTAGAGTTCGTATCATTAGCCGCATGACAAAATGCGCGTTTATATTTTGAGGTCACGTTTTTATTTTATATAGTCACAAACTCCTCATTTTTTCCAACATGGGATGATTCATTCGTGTGCGCGTCTCTCTCCCTTAGACCTAGAATCTCTTTCTTTGCTCTTGGTCCTCTTTTGATTAAGACGCTATAAGTTATTGTTCGCTCATTTCAGTCACGGGCGTCATAAACTCTAGAGTTCTAGCGTTGTATAGAAGTTTTTTTGTCTGTTTTGAATTTAGAAAAGTAGGTGACTTAAATACTTCCAAAGAGATTACTTATCTTAAACTTATTCTAGCTTAAGCATATTTAATTGTGGAGTCTTTATAGTTAGCCGCATGGTTAATTTTACTTCAAAAGTTTTTAAAGTTATGTTATTGCTTATATAATTAAAAAACTTATTCATTTTTGGTATAAGACAATTCATTCATATATCCTCTTTCTCTCATCTAGAAGCTAGCTAGTAGTTTTAATTGTCCATCTTCTACCCTCTTTAGATCGAGTTACCATAAGCTACTCTCCTCCATCTTCGGTTGCGAGCATCACAAGTAAAACACCACAGGAGAAAATAAGTAAACAAATAATTTAAAAAAAATTGCTGCAAATTAAACAACATGATGGATATGATGGGCTACAAAATTTTCTCTTTTTCATTTAGTAGTACATAAGAAAATGCTCTCTATTATGAGTACAAATAAGTTAAGGTTATGTTCACTGATCATATTTCAAATTATTATGATGGCCATGCCCAAAAAGCATGTGAAACACTTTTGGCAGCTATCTAAGTGAATTCTGCAAGTACTTGCACTACAAAAACTTATAACTAATTGAAAATAAAATTTGAATTTTTGTTATGCAAATATATTGAAGTTGTTGAATGAAAATTAATGTGATGGATGGAAAAGGCAGAGTTTGGACATCTAAATCGTAGGCCAATTGAAGCTCCAGCTAGAAAAATTGAGTTACTGGATTTTGCCCATGTTCAAAAAGGAAGAGAGAGACCAAAGAAGACATGATAAAAAACTATAAGGAGTGATCTTAGTTACTTAAACTTAGATAAGAATTTGGTAACTGATAGAGCGCAATGGAAACAAAGGATTCATGTAGCCGACCCCACCTAGTGGGATTAAGGCTTGGTTGTTGTTGTTGTTGTTGTTGATGGAAAAGGCAGAACATTTTGATTCTCCAATTATTAGTTTTAAGAACTTGAATTGATTTGATCTCCTATTTTATTAATAATTACAATTTGTTGATTAAATTTATGGGTTGCAATAGGATTAATTTAGCCCAAATTTTGACAATCAAATCAACCAATTAAATGAAATCAGATGTAGCTTAACTTTAAAGACTAGTACTTTATAATAAGCATCTGATTATTATCTAATAAAACACTTAATAATTTTGAAAGCAATGTTTATTTGCTTACTCAATTAATTCAGTAACTTTTTAGATACTCACTAAAAAAAACTTTTTTAAATGCTCTTGGAGTCAAATTTTGTCAATTTGATCAAATTGTATCATCAAAATTAGCCAAATCTAACATACATATGAAATTAGTTGGTTGAAAGGATCAATTTTGTTGGCTTAAAACAATGTTGTAAAAATTGGAACTAATTAAGAATCGATCTATTATCCAGTTCATAATCAGACCGATTAGATCTGTCATTGAATTGGTTGAACCGATTGCTCATTATTTTTAAAAATTTTATAAAAATAACCGTTTAAAAAAATAGTATTAAATATTTATAAATAATTTATTATCATCATAAAACTCTAAATATTATTAAAAAAATAATTTATTATGATTAAATTTATTCTGATACATCATTTAGTTTTGACATCAAAGCAGACTGAATGATCATTCAGTTTATGATCAAATTAGGCGAGTCATTTTATAGGGGTGAGAGAGGAACCCATATTGAGTGCGGGGAGTGTGCCCTGTTATCTGTGAGATGAGATCATCCCTCTTTGAGAGCATAGCATGCACGGGTGGGCCCAACGTGCAATGCCATTCGTCACCACTTTGTATTATTTTCTCGTTATTTCATATAATTTTTCGTCTTCTAAAGAGAAAAAAAGAAGTGGCCTAGATGGACTTAAATGAAATGACAAGCTAAATAGGCTCTTTAAATTGCAATATCCCTTCTTCCTTCAGATCGGCAAGTCTGCAACTCCTCTCTCCGTCGCGCCTTACCACCGGACAACCGTATTGTGACCACATAACCGATATGGCCAGCTGATAAAGCTGACGAGGCGGACGGCAAGCCTCCTCTGCCTATAAAATGGAGGGAGGTCAGAAATCTAGGGTTTCAATCAGGGAGACTATTGAGAAGCCGAAGGAGAGATAAATGGACAGAGTAAGAGGAAGGGAGAGAGGTACGCATGCATTCCACACCGCTCCCTGCGAAGCGTCGACGATGTTCCAGTATGAGAGATTCGCCAGATGATCGGTACTGATCTTCTCCTCTATTACTCCGAATAGCTTCTAGCTCTAACGAAAGCTTTAATGTCTCATGACAAATCTCCATCATTCAGATTTCGCCGGACATTTCTCACACCATTGATTAAGCTTGCGATATTCTTCCTCGATTTCGGGAAGATCGGCGGTTTTCTCCTCTATTACTCCGGCAAGCTTTCTACAGATCTAGGGATCTTTTAAAAGAAAAGGGCGGTTCCATCAACTCCATTCTTCAGCAATAGATCAAGTAGTTAGCAGGAAAATTTCCCAGAGCAAATGAGAAAAAAATTATTTGGTTCAGAAGAGAGTGGGCCAATGCTGATTTGAGGAGCTGATGACGATTCCTTGGCAGGTGGACCTCACTCTGAAAGGCAAAAATTGTGCATTTCCATTATTTCTTTACTTATGGACCATTATCATGTACAGACATTTTTTTTAACATAGAAACATTTTATATTATATGAAGATTTAAAAAAAGTTAAATATCATATAGGTCCTTGAAATTAAGGGTTAATATCAATAGTATCCACCTTTTCAGAAAATATTATTTAGGTCCTAAAAGTTGAAGGGTAATATTAAATAGGTCCTTCCATTAGCAAAAGAGGGAGAGAGGAAAGTGCAGTGTGTGTAAGGCATCCCTTGTTTTTGTCCATACTCACATATGAGGGGGAGAGAGGGAGAGAGGGGGAGAGAAAGAGAAAGAGGGTAAGGAAGGGAGGGAGAGAGAGGAGAGGGCGTCGCACGTGCAAGAGAGAGAGGGAGAGAGAGATGAAGGGTAATTTCATAATTTCAAAAATAAAATTATTAGAGGCTCAATTTCTTATTTTGATGAAAAGAAAAGTTTGACGGAAAGAATTAAAATGAGCGAGTGTGAGCTATGCGTGGGCTCGCGGGGCTTGTAGGTGCATGCGACTGTTATCGTCAGGCGGGCCGAAGGTTCGACAATAGGGTAGCGGGCCGCATGGAGGTAGGTAGCTGGGAGCTTGGACGAAGGAGGCAGGCTGAGCATCGGAGATTGTCGAGTGTTTTGAAGAAAGAGTAAAAGATGAGAGGAGATTTAAAAAAGAAATAAATAACTAGACTCTTTAAGGATTCTCACTCAAAGCTAATCCTCACTATTCCTTATTCAATATATTAACTCGAATCTAGAGAAAACTCAAATATTATTTCATTCAACAATAACAATCTTCTATTACATTTCATGGTAATCCTTGTTTATAGAGATCCCAAAATATGATAAGGAAATAAAATTAAATATAAAAAAAAAATTTCAGACACAATCTGATAAATAAGAAATATTTAATAGGAGAAAATATGACGAATTGCTATCCTTCCAAATTGGCTTCAAATATTTAATTGATATCAATCAGCTAAATTAATATTATATCATTCCAAATCAGCTCAAATGTGAATTTATAATCAGAATTGAGCAAATCTGGAAGTAATCAAATACAAATCATCATGGTGTCCTCACCAATTCCAACTCAACTTTAGTTAGTATAATCATGAGTTAAAATGTCTTTTTAAGAAAACTTTGAACATAAAGGTTGTAGAAGATTATTTAATCTAAACTCCAGCCAAATTTCATATAAATTATTGGTCATTTGGTTAGCTTAAAATCCCTAAAACTGAAACCTGTTAAAACTATCAGGTCTATCAACCTTGATTAGAAGCCTTCAAATCTTGTTATTTGCTTATAATCAATCAAGGGTTTGAATACAAAATCCTGCCAAATTTAGTGGGTACTGGAGGACATTAAACATGTAAAAATACTAGAGTTTAAGGTTAGCCTAGTACCCAGAGTAGAGACTGTGTTAGGCTTGCTAAGCCCAAAAAGAAAATGTGTACTCAGGTGCCTGAAGTTTTTAATCATTCGGATCAACCCAATAACAATTTTATTTTTATTAAGACATATTTCCACTTCGAGTTTAATTAAAGTAGAAATTACTTTCTCAATTTGATTATTTAGTTCTAGCTGAGAGATTCAATATCTATTAAATTTCTTTGTGAGGTATCTATTATTACTTTTTGAAACTTTAGACTAGATCTGTTAAATTTACTTGACTGTCTAATCTAATCTGATAAATTTTTATTTATTATGATCTAATTTAATTTAATTGTAAAATATTTGAATTTGTGAGACTTAAAATCTAATTAATCGTAAAAATATTTTTTGAAAATATTTTACACGTTAATTTTAATAATTTGTTAATTAGTTTTACTAATTATATAATTTAAATGATATTCATATTTTTGTCCTGCATCACCGAGACTCAATATTTTTAAAGTTAGAAATATTAAATTATATAGCATTTTTATTTTATAATTATGGTTATAGATAGTACTTATAAAACTATTTGTTATAGATTTATCTAAGATATTTATGGTATAAATTTTAAGTTAAAAATATCAAAAAACTATTAAATATTTGAAGAATATTTAAATAATTAGAATGTCAATGATAGTATCACTAGAAGAAAATGTGCATTATACAACGAAGATTATAAAGCGGTTGATCAAGTTAATTGTTTTAAAAAAGGTTGGTGCGACCTTTTACAGCGGTTGATTTACTCAACCCCTGTAAAAGATCTTTTACAGCAGTTGACTAATTCAACTACTGTAAAAGATGATAAAAATCATCTGGCCCCAACAAGGCCCTGTCTGTCACTATCGCAGTACTCTCTAATCTTTGCACTAGAGTAGCTTGCCGACGAGTGGCCACCTCACTGACAACTCCACTTCGCTGGTGATCGTTCCTCGCTGACAACTCCACCTCACCGTCGACTCCACCTTGCCGTCGACTCCACAGCACCGACGATCACTTCATTTCTTCGATAAATCTTGAAACTCACCGTCATTCCCTCATGTTCTCTGATCTTTGCACTAGTGTAGCTAGTCGATGAGTGACCACCTCACCGAGGACTCCACTTCGCTGTTGATCCTTCTTTGCTGACGACTCGACCTCGCCGATGACTCCACGCCGCCGACGGTCACTTCATTTCTTCAGTAATATTGATACTCACTGTCATTCCCTTGTGTAATATGTTGATATTTTTTGAATTTTTTTCTTCATTTTATCAACTGTCGTCTTCTTTCTACTTTCTCTCAACCTTCCCATGAACCTCAATCGAATCATGCATTTGACCTTAGTGAATGAATAACCTAATCAGTTATATTTAGTGAGTCTTTTGCTGCTAACAAATAATTCAATGATTATATTGTTTGCTTGGTAGTTTCATTATGAAGTGATGAATAACTTATTGTATGTAGAAGTGATTACATTCAAGATGAATATTAATGATAATTTAAATGTGAAATAGATAAATAATCGGACTTACTATGTTGATGTTTAGATAAGCAATCGGATTTGTAGTACTGTTGATTATATTATAAGTGAATTGATATTTGTGATTTGGTAGATATGATAACTAAATTAAATTGTTAGACATGGTAACAGTCCTGCCAACATGAAAATCTAATTTATTTATTTATTTTATTTTTTTTTGATAGGTGAAAATCTCATTTATGTGTACTAATATCTATGTATATATTATTGATACATATACTTTTTATATGATAATCAAAAGTTATAACTGTGGTGTTTGCGTATGATCTGTTCGATATTTTTTTTTTTAATTTTATGTTCTCTTTATTTTGAATATGTTTTTGAACTTCATCATTTTTAATGGTAATTATCTAAATTATGTATGTATTTGTATATGTCTGTGATTATTACAGAACATTAATCAATGGATCGATCATGATCATTTGAATATGGCAATGGAGTCAATAATTTCATAGAATTTGCATTGAATAATTCAAATTTATCTCAAGAAAATATGAGGTGTCCGTGTTTAAAATGTGATAATATGAAATTTTTCAATGCAACTACAGTGAAATATCATCTTTTTTTTTTCATAGAATTGACGTGATTTATGAAAGGTAGATTTGCATGGAGAAGCTCCAATAATTGAAATTAATAACAGACTAAAAAGTTCTTCAACAATTACTCCAAAAATTGATACTAATGCTGAAGACACAGTAGAAGAGGATAGATTGGATGATTTATTTAAGGATGCTGAAGATAATTTTACCCATAAATCTGAACAATTTGAAGAATTCTTAAAAGATGCTAGAACACCTTTATTTCCCGGTTGCAATAAATTCACTAAACTTTCAACATTAATGTGATTGTATAATCTGAAGGCAGCTAATGGATGGAGTAATAAGAGTTTTTCTGATTTATTATAGATACTGAAAGAAATGTTATCTGTGCCAAATTAATTTTCGATTTCAACATACGAGGCAAAGAAGATAATTTGTAGATTAAGGATGAACTATGAAAAAATCAATGCATGCCCTGACGATTGTGTTTGTACAGAAATGAATATATTGATTTGAAGCAATGTTCACAATGTAAAAAATTAAGGTGGAAGTTGTGTGGAGATGACACCAATGAGAAGCATAGTATTCCGACAAAAGTTATGTGATATTTGTCACCTATACCACGTTTTATGCGATTATTTTATAATAAAGAACACGCTGATGGTGAAGATCGCATATGTGATAGGATGATGCGGCACTCGGCAGACTCGGCACAATGAAAATCTTTTGATTTTATGTATGAAGATTTTGCCGAGGACCTTAGAAACTTAGGACTTGGGCTGTGCACTGATGAATTTAATTTGCGTAGTATTTAAAGCAGTCAACACAGCTATTGGCCAATTCTTTTTAATTATATACAATTTGCTACTCAATCTGTGCATTAAACGTAAATTCATTATGCTTACTATGTGAATATCTGGACCGAAACAGCCTGGTTGTAAAATTGATATTTATCTTGCATCTCTTATTGATGATTTGAAGAAATTATAAAAAGAATGTGTAGAAATATATGAGAAAAGAAGCTGATCAACTGATGCGTATGTGTGGACTTGTGGTAAGAAATAATGCCTCTATCTCGTACAATAAGTGGTGTGAGATTCTAGAATTAAAAAAAAAATGGACAGAATTATCTGTAAGTCAAATTGCATTAGTACTTTCATTTATTTAAAATAAAGAAATGTTCTCAATTATTTTACACAACTTATGATTTTAACATTTACATCGTAGGGAACATTTGATTGTATCGATGAGATAAAAAATCAATTATTTGTACAAATGGGTGTTATGTATAGAAATTAGAAGCCCTATATGTATAGAACATTTATCGAGCCAATAGAAGGTGATGCTCGATATACTGTTCCTGAGAATTATAGGACTATGATTAATCAGCAAAAGTGGAATGATTTTATAAATGCTCGCTCGAGTGATGAGTTCTTGGTAAACTTCTATAATTATATCTTAATTTAGTTTCAGCTAAGAACTTACTTTTATAGTAATTTAAGTAAGCATTTTCCACAATTAATATTTATCTTCAATTATAGGTTAAAATTGCTGCAGCTAAAGAGAGGGCAAAATCCCAGAAGTACTTTTACACTACCTCAAGAAAAGGATATGCTGGTCTAGAGCATGAAATGATATGAGAATTCAATTTAGATTCAGTTTAGTTCTAAGATTTAGTGATAAACTTATATTTTTTTATTTTTTATAGCGAAAAGAATCTGGTAATGAGAAATCTATTTCGAGAGCCGACTTATGGATTGCTGCACACAAAAGAAAAGATGGTCAATTTATTTACATGTCATCATAAGAAGCAGCAAATCAAATGGTAATTATCTTCTATATTAATATTATTTTTACACCTTATAAATAAATATTAATTTGGATTTTTTTGTAGTTTTAGTTGGCTACACAATCCTCTAAGAGTGTTACTCACTTTGAGGGCAGGGATGATGAAGTCTCTGGGATTCTTGGTAAGGAGCATCGGGGAAGAGTTCGAGCTGGTGGAAGATTTGAGACAATAACAATATACTTTAAAGATAATAGAAGAGGAAAAGGCATTGCTAGAAATGCTGAGATCCAAGAGTTGAGGGCAGAGATGAGCCGTGTTTGGGCAGAAATAACTGAAATGAGAGCTGCAATGAATAGAGGGGGCAACTACGGAGTATATCAGGTTAGCCATCGCATTAGTCCTAATACGGTAAATGCTCTAATACCAAGCATGGGAGGCTCATATGTGGACATGAGTTCAAGTAAGCCACCACCACTGTTTGAGATAATAAATATTCTTACAATTATTATGTATGAATAATATTGCAGTATCATTTATTTTTAATAATTATTATTATTTGTAGGGATCATCATGTCTGATTGCGTCAATGCAACCAAATAATATCGTTGCACGTGGAACGGTGATTAATTCAGGTGGGTCAGACGTGATTGTACATAATGTACTGTTAGGTCACGGTATATGCAGTATATCTATTGATCATGTTATAGATAGTTATGCTTCACTTTCTTTTCCTATTAATGAGTATTATACAATCAGGCAAGCTATCGAGTATATCGTGCCTTGGCCTTTATATCTTATTTCTTATAATAGTCAGGTATATATTTGATAACTTTAATTTTCATTATTATTTTTATCAATATTTAATAATTTGGTATCAGAGAATCAATTTGGTTTTATGCCAGGTAGATCTACTATAGAAGCCATTCATTTATTAAGAAGTTTAATGGAGAGAGATTAAGGACGAAGAAAGGAAACCTATATTTGAATTTTTATTGATTTGGAAAAAGCTTTATGATAAAGTCTCAAGAGAGTACTTTGGAGAGTTTTAAAGAAAAAAAGAGATTTGCACTGCTTATATTCAAGTATTAAAGACATGTAATGAAGGAGTTGTTACCTGTGTTCGGACACAAGGAGGTTTGATTAAGAATTTCCTATTACAGTTGGATTACACTAAGGCTCGGCTTTAAGTTCGTATCTTTTTTGCTTTGATTATGGAAGTCATGAATGGACATATCCAAGATGAAGTGCCTTGGTGTATGCTTTTTGTAGATGATATTGTCCTTATTGAGAAAACTAAATAGGGAGCTAAAGCGAAACTGGAGGCTATGGAGGAATGCTCTAGAATCTAAAGATTTTGCAATCCTCAATAGATCAAAACTGAATATGTGGAGTGCACATTTAGTCAAGAAAAAAAATACTTATATTGAGATGTAACAATTGGTGATCAAATTGTCAAGAGAGTGAGCGCTTTAGATACTCTGGATCAATTATACAAAATGATGGCGAAATAGATAATGACGTTATTAGCAAGATTCAAGCGGGATGGGTAAAATGAAAAAATGCTTCTGGTGTGTTGTGCGATAGAAAAATCCATTCAGAATCAAGGGTAAATTTTATAAAACTGTAGTAAGACCAGCGATGATATATGGTGCAGAGTGCTGGCCTGCAAAGAGGAAACATACAAATAAAAAAAATATTGCAGAAATGAAATGTTAAGTGGATGTGTGGATATACACAAAAGAAATGAATGAGAAATGAGTAATCCGAAAGAAAGTTGGTGTTGCCACCAATTGAGGAATAAATTTAGAGAAAGTCAGCTTAGATGTTTGGACATCTAAATCGTAGGCCGATTGAAGGCTCCAGTTAGAAAAATTGAGTTATTTGGATTTTGCCCATGTACAAAGAGGAAGAGGGAGACCAAAGAAGACATGGCAAGAAACTATAAGGAGTGATCTTAGTTACTTAGACTTAGATAAGAATTTTGTAACTGATAGGGCGCAATGGAAACAAAGGATTCATGTAGCCGACCCCACCTAGTGGGATTAAGGCTTGGTTGTTGTTGTTGTTATTTAATTTTTTTTTGCAAAATACAACAAAAAATAAAAAATGTTAAAAAAGCATCGCAAACCTCAGAGGAATTTACAATGCGTAGCAACTAGGTATAATATATATGACTATTTTATATCTCAAATATAATTTAACTAATTATTGATCATATTGGTGATTACTTTTTTTCAGCAACAACACACCAATCGACCTTATGTTGCTAAGATTCTCGAATATGCAACCTCCACAATGCTTCCTACAAATATGATGGAAGTTATTTTGTAAAAAAAAATATTTGGTAATGCGCGACAATTATTTTATAATAAAAGGGAGATTACTGATTTTGCATTGAAGGAAAGGATTGGAGGAATAATTAGTCCATATTGTGGGTAAGAATAAAATATAAAACTAGTGTATATATTAATTTAATCAGAAAAATATAATTTCTAATATATATTTTTTTGTAGTTATTTGTTTACAAATTCTTCAAATAGGTATAGTTTTTATTGTTCATTTTGAGCGTGTATGTTCAACCTTTAGATAGTGTATTTGTGATTTTCAGCTTTGTGTCTGATATTGTTTTGATCCAAACACAGCTTGAAGCCCTGCATCCTGAGGTTTATAGAAGTGTGCATGAGTATGGTATTCGATCTTCAAGCTGTGAAGGATATATAAACTTAACTGTATAAAATTTTGGCACAAAAACTGTGATATTAATGTTATTTTACAGGACTTTTTTGGATTATATCAAAGTGCCAGCAATCACGATGGGCTGCATAGACTGATGAAAGCAATTGTTATGATTTGCAGGCTACATGGTCTTTCGGAGCTCCCTGTAAAGCGTAGGCAGTAGTAGATAATTAATTGTGCATATATGTTTTAAGTTACAAAATTTTTTATTTGATATTATATTTGTAATTTATTGATTGTGTATATATGTGTGAGAATGTATATATTTCTTTATACTGCAGGTTTTAAATAATTTAATAATTCATTAAATTTCTGTAAAAAAATATATCATATACAACGGTTGTCTTGAACAATCGCTGCAAGGATTGATCTTTTACAACGATTGTTTTGAACAACTGCTGTAAAAAGTCAAATATTTTACAACAGTTGTCTTGAATACCCGCTGTATATGATGATCTTTTACAGCAGTTGTTCCAGACAACGGTTGTAAAAGATCAATCTGTTACAGCGGTTTTGAACTGTTGTAAAAGGTCCATACCTTTTACAGCACGCGCATAGAACGTGGTTTGTTTGCGGTATTTTATAGCGGTTTTTAATCGCTGTAAAAGGCCGCTGTAAAAGGCCTATATTCTACTAGTGTATTATTCTACATTATATAAGTTTGATTTCTGAATGTATGAATATCTTTTTTTTGAAAGTTGGCTTAGCTATCTAGCATTAATTTAAAGCATCAAAGTACAAGTGTTATCCAACGCCCCCTTGCAAGATGATGCATAATTCAATGAGAGGAGCATAGCCCTCTCCAAACATAAATTACCCAATGTAGTATAGTGTGCCAGAAATTGATTGCGTTATTTATGTTATTCGGAACATATGTAATTTTATAAAAACAAAATGACATAAGGATGCGCATAATATGCTCAAGAACATGTGACGTATCATGGTAAGTGTTAGCTAGGGGTAAGAGTTTAGCTTGAAGATCATGATTGCTCGATTTTTAGCTCGAATTAACCTTAAATTGGACTTTTCGAGCTGAGCCATAAGCCAATTTTATGGCTTGAGTTTTTCGATTCTAGTTTGAGTTGGCATTGGATTGGATCGAGCTAGCTCGAATCAGATCGATTTACACTAAAATGTAATATTATGTAAATATTAGATATATATAAAATAATTCTCATACAAGCAAGGTGAATAGTTTGGCTTAGTGGAAGGGTGGCTTGGTTTATCTTGGGAAGTTGGAGGTTCAGGTTCTCTTTGCTTCATCACTTAGAAATAACATATTTTAAAAAATTTACCCCACTTTTTTAGAAAATCAAATTTTTTTTAAGAACTAGCGTCATTTAATCCCACATTTGGTGTTTGAAAAGAAGAGGGAGGAGAGAGGATTATAAAAATGAAAGGTGACTATTCCCAAATTAAATTTAAACTTCAATAAAGGAAGAGAATGAGTTGGCTCGAAGTAGACTTGAAATAGGCTAAAGCTGGTTGAGCTCGAAATGATTCGAGCCACGAGCAGATTTCGAGCCAACGAATTCTTTTTTTCATTCAAGCTCGAGTTGATCTTCACTCAACTCGAACTCGGATTGTTATTACCCCTAGTGTTGACTACTCTAGGTTTTTGGTGGATCTTTACATTGTTTCCTTTGAAGGCTCAAGTGATCTCTTTTCTGCTCATTGTTGCTGTCCTGCGTTTGTGTTAGCTTCATGGTGCTGCTCATCATGGCTGCTCTCAGGATGCTGGCTTGGCGCTACCCGAGAGCTATTCCTAGCATCCGCGTCAATATGTCACACAGGCAATAAATCATGCAAATTGTTGGTAGTGCAATGTTAATCAAAAACACATATTTGATGATCTGCTGTACAAATGTACAACACTAAAGAGTACTAATGTCATTTGCCAACGAATATATACAGAAAGAGTAGTACGAACATATTTACATACAGAAGTATGCATGCCACATGTAGATGTGGAAAGAGTACTAATGCTGCAACAAGCAAACTTCGTTGTGCTGATGAAATCTTGAATAGGAAATAGTGAAGATGTTATGTTAGGAAATTTCACTAACGAAGCAAGCATAACAAGTTAGGTAGTTTTGTCTAATGATGCACCAGTAAGAATAAATGAAATGATTCAAAGAAACTCATATAAAGGGATCTTAAAGTTGAAAGTAGTTGATTCTAATGTAGATTAGATTCATTTGTAGAGAATGAGCAAGAAAAATTTTCTGTTGTGGTTTATTATCAAGTATTTAAGATTTGCATTAGTTTTTCAGTTATTTGAAAATTTCCTTTAGCAGGCTAAAAGCAAGAGACTATTTTACCTATTTGTGTTTGTTGTTTTGCTTGTTGACTTTGTTTTGCATCTTTTTTTTTTCGGGTTCCATGATGGAAATAGTTGCTATTCTGATCTTTAAAACATTTCTGTATTAGTTAATGTATCGAATGTTGAAGTAGAATTATTTCTTGTGCAGTTCTGGAATGTGTAATTCAGGTAGTAACTTTTTCTTAAAAGAATGTGTGCATGTTAGTTTTTGAATCCTTATTGTAATTATTAGTCTAGATTATATTGATTTATAAATTGTAATGTTACCTTGTTTTTATTGCTTTAAAGTTCTCCGTAGTTATGTTAGCTAATTGTTCTACATGTCCAAATACAGTTATAGAGGTACTAGCAATTTCGTCTTCTATTGTAATTTCAGCTAACGACCTAAGATATATAAGATTATATTTGATTTTATAGTATGTTGGATCATTCGAAGAGGATAAAGAATATAAAATTAGAAAAAAAATCAGCAAAAAGTTCAAAAATCAAATATACCATGATCACAAGATATATATGGGAAGATTAAAATATGATAAAAAATGTTTTTAAAAAATGCTTTAGGATCATTGTATAGAAAATGGAGAAGCATCTATTGTTTATGATTTGATGTATCAATAATGAAAAACGAAAGCAGAAGGTTGAAGTTATAATATTTGATTCTAAAAAGGAAAACGAAAGCATGTGGTTTATTTGAACTCAAATTCATAATGACATATATAGCACCAGCTAAAGAATTATCATTTGCTACAATCTTGCAAAATATGTGACCAAGTTTAGATATGTTAAGGAAAAATACATAATTTGAAATTAAATAATATCATAATTTACACCAGTAATTAATACTAAAATATCGATTAAATTGATTTGTAAAGCTAAATATTTTATCGATAGGTAGCTTTTACTGTTTTCTTGCACCAAACACAATGATAAATCTGATTGATGAATGCTTCTATTTTTCTGTCACAAAAGTGAGAGATTTAACTTGTACTTGATGTAGATTTTTCTGTATCAATATAGAATGTGTAAGTAAACAACCTGAGTATTTAAGATAGAGTGTTATATTCATAAAAAAGATGGGAGTGTTATGAAATTGAGCTTACAATATCATCTGTTGTTTGAATATTCCAATCATTTATTAATTGATTAATTGAGACTTGTTGTGCATTAGTATTTCTTGAAGAGCAGGCTCTTTTTTTCTCATATGCTTTCTTTGTTTTGAAGATTGGAGCTTAATACTATTTTTTGTTGCCCTGTCATCTGAACATGAATTTGTATATAAATTTATAGATATGCATCTAATTTGCCTACTTATAAAAGATTGCAAATTATTAATTTGTGAACATGATATTAAAGTTAGTACCACTTTTTTAGATCACTACTTCTTGAAGTGTTTGGATTGATGATAATGCTTGTCATTGACATTGTTGATAAAGATAAACCTCCGTGAAAGTACCAATATTAAAATTATAGTTATGCATTTGATGATTGATAAATGATTGGATGTGTCAAGTAAGTTACTTTGATACATAGTTTGTTGTAATTTTGTTGTTGAAATAACTAGTAGTTCATCTTTGAGTAGTTCAATTTTTACAGCCTTTGTGTTTGCATATTCGTCCCAAAAAGATTTGACTATTGGCCTTAAGCTAATTGATATGTTTGAATAAAAAGATGTGATCAGTAAGATGCATTTTTGTGTTGTTTGCTTGTTTTATTAAGAATTATTTTTTCTAAGTATATCAGACTGACCTTTCATCAACAACAATGATGTCTTGACTGTGGCCTATAGACTTGTTGGATTTAGCGAAGTTTTGCAAAGGCTTTGTTTTTATTGTGACTGCATTTACATTTACATCAATTATTCAGAAATATTTGTAATTTATTTAGAAGTTTGCATAAAACGTAAATGTCTTGTAAGTTAATTTAAAATGAAAAAAAAAAACTTACTGAGTAGCTTGTTACTTGTTTGGGGAATTTGCTACAAATTATCTAATGTTGTATATTTGATATCGGACCATTCAGTATCAGGTTCTCCAGTTGCTTCAGTAACTATTGAATTTCTAGCAAATCTATTCTGCTTGTTATTATTCAATATTTGATAATGTGCATTTATTGGAGAGACCATGATATTTGATATATGATAGCCGTGACCTTCTTGTAAAATACCTTTAAATGTTTTAACATCATTGCTAAAAGAAACAACCTGTATTTAGTTTCCTTGATAACATGTTAGATGCGAAGGTAATTTGGGGATAACTATCTCTGTATTCTATCAATAATAAAACTAAAATAATAATTTATAGTAAAATCTATTATCTGTTCTTCCATTAGAATGTATATTTGATGAATGATGTTAGTGTTTCGAGTTCACACTTGCCATTTTTGCCGCTAATAATTTCAGTGATTGCTTGATAATTCCTTTAGATATTGTTGACAACAAAGCGCTTTTTAATCTCATCTTATCTTTGTATGCTATTCGTAGATGATATTATCCTTATTGATAAAACTAAAAAGAGAGCGAAAGAGAAACTTAGCTTTGGAGGAATGCTCTAGAATCTAAGAGCTTGTTTGGTTGGATGTTAATGTTAGGTAATGAAAGATAAAATATTTTATTTTATAGAATTGATGAAAAAGAAATTTATTTTAACATTGGAGGTGTGTAGAATGTGAAATAAAGTTAGTTTTAAGGTTAAAATTTATGTTAAATGTTAAATAAAATTGATTTTTATGGTTAAAATTTGTGTTGGATGTGAAATAAAATTATTAAAATTTATAATAAATTTAACATGTTATTAAAATATTAATTGTGCCCAAAAATGAGAGGTAGCTAAAAAGGCCTAAAGGTTTTCGTCTCAGTAGATCAAAAATTGAATATATAAAATGTACATTTAGTTGAGAAAGAAGTACTTATATTAGTGATTAAATTGTTAAGAAGAATGAGCATTTTAGATACCTTGAATAAAAAATGATGGTGAAATAGATAATGATGCTATTAGCAGAATCTAAGTAGGATTTATAAAATAGAGAAATACTTCTGGTGTGTTATGCGATAGAAAAATTTCATTCAAATTTAAGAGTAAATATTATAAGATTATAGTAAGACTAACGATGATATATAATGTTGGATGCTGAATACTGGCCTACAAAAAAGGAACATACAAATAAATAAGTGTTGTGAAAATGAGGATGCTAAGATGGATGTGTAGGTATATATAAAAGAATAGAATGAGAAATGAGTATATCTGCGAGAAGATTGAAATTGCATCAATTAAGAATAAACTTAGGAAAAGTTGGCTTAAATAGTTTGGACATGTAAATCGTAGGTCAATTGAAGTTTCAATTAGGAAAATCAAGATATTAAATTTTGCTCATGTGCAAAGAGGAAGAGGGAGACCAAAGAAGACATGACAAAAAGTGATAAGAAGTAATCTTACTCACTTATATTTAAATAAGAATTTGCTAATTGATAGAGCTTACCTAGTGGGATTAAGGCTTGTTGGTTGTTGTTGTATAGTAAAGTCTAGTATCTGTTTATCCATTAGAATGTATGTTTGATGAATGATGTTAGTGTTTTGAGAAGTTTTCATGTTTGCCTTTTTGTTACTAATAGTTTCAACGAATGTTTGATAATTCTTGTAGATATTGTTGACAATGAACTGCTTTTGGATCTCATTTGCATATGACATTTCAATGTTAGTTATTTTGCAATGGGAAATAGCTAAAACTTTGAAAATTTTAGCATAAAATATATGAACATCCTAGATACATGTGCAAAATGACATTTCAATGTTAGTTATTTTGCAATGGGAAATAGCTAAAACTTTGAAAATTTTAGCATAAAATATATGAACATCCTAGATACATTTGCAAAATAAACTATGTTAGGAACAAAAAATGGTCATTTAAGTACAATTATAAAAATGCATTTTACAATAAAAAATGCTTTTCTTACATTGATAGCCTTCATGCATTACAATGTAGAAGATTTTAATGAGCGACTTTCCTTGTTGATGAGCATTCTTATTTAAATGCAGGTATTGTATGTGATAGTGTTATATATAATTGTCCATGATTAAACATAGATTCAGGTAAGTATATTCCAACTCTTTGTAATGTTTGGCCTTACGATTTATTTATAGTCATTGCAAAATATAAGCGAATTGGAAATTGTTTTGCAACGAATTGAAATGGAAGCTTAGATTCTTCTGGAAATTGTAGAGGAATTCATGGTAATCTATCACATTATTATAGAATTGTTTGCATATAAGCCGTGAACCATTTGGTGATCCTGATGAAAGATCCAAATTTCATAATAATGACTGAACAATTTTTTTCAGTATGAGTTTGTATGGCTGTAGGCCTATTGGCAAAGGTTATTAAGAAAGCCTATATTAACACATTCTCGTGTGATCAACAAGGGAGTCAAAATATTCTTTTAGTTGTAGAAACTCATCAATGATTATACTACTTATTTTGTTGACATGCAGACTTTGCTACTAGAATTGCTATGTCAATGAGGTTTTACAATACAATGTTATGGGGGAGTGTCAGTGTAAACTTCAGAAATTAGATTTTTGATTGAGAGTTCTCCAGTCTGGCTATATGGTACAATCATTTTCTCGGACATTGCAATCCAATTTTCTCTGATAGTGTTTTCTTCTTCATTTTTAATTTTAAGTAGATTGTCAAAGAAATCTGGATCATTTATGGTTCTTGTATTTTTAGTTAAATGCAACTTTGTAAGATGTGGCCATAGGATTGACATAACAATGTTGTTGTTGATGCTAACATCTTGACTTTTTCCTAAGATGACTGGTAAAATTTGTCAAAAATCACCTTCTAGAGTAATAGTTTACCACTAAGGGTGTGTTTGTTTGTAAGGTTAAATTTAAGAAGTTTAAAATTAAATTTGGATAGAGATATTTTTTTATTGAAAATTGTGAATG
>KZ451974.1:2752831-2773086 GCA_002786265.1 Apostasia shenzhenica | reverse complement strand
TGAAGAAATTATTAGAATTTTCTTTCTTATAGTTTCAGGAATTACACCTTTGAATACTGATGAAAGTGAGTTAAAAAATTCGATGAAACATATCGATATCGCTTAATGCTACATAAATAGAAAATTCAAGAATTTTTCTAGAATAAAATACTCAGTAGGAAGTGCTAACAACTTTTCTAGATGTACCGCTTTAGGTTAGAGAATTATACTAAACATTTTAGAATTTTTAGGCCCTGTTTGGCAATGGGCTAAAAACCATAGCTAAAATTAGTCATGGCTAAAATCTTAAATTTATTTTAAAAAAACTTAAAAATTTATTTTATATTTCATCTCACACAAATTTCAACATTAAACAATCACTTTATTTCACATCCAACACAATTCTCAATAAATCAATCAACTTTACTTCACATCCTACACAATTTTTAATATAACCAACTTACTTTATTTTACATCATACACATTTTTCAAAAATGACTAAAATTCCAACCAAATTTTCTTTTTTTTCTTATTACCAAACAAAGCCTTAGTGATCGACATGCAAAATGTGTGGCTTTATTCTTGAAGTCCACATTTGTACTTAATCATAACGCTGGAGTTAACAACAAGCTGGCTGATGCGCTGAGGCGGATGCCTGTGATACTGTACACGATGAAGTGAAAGCTGTTGGCTACTATTCAAATTGTATGGACTTTGGGATTATCCATGTATGATTGCGCAGTGAGTTCTCCCATGCTGACTCCAAGTATCAGATTCCAAAGGGCTATCTTTTTCACAGTCCCGAACTATGCATCCTTGATTTGTCTTTATGTAAAGTTCTCATTTAGGAGTTGCTGCAAAAAGGAGCATTTAATAGAGACGAGACGGTAGCCTTGCTCTCTAATGGGTATTATTGGCTACAAGTACAAAAGGATGTGACACGAGTCATCTTTCAATGTCGCATGTGTTTGGAGGCTGAGGGAAGCGAACACAATATTGGGTTATACACACCCTTCCCCATAAGGGGGACTTAACCTTGGACTTCGTGCTAGATCTACCCAGCATTGTCATGCAACATGACTATGCATCTATTATAGTGGATTATTTTTTTAAAATGACCCACTTTATCTCATATTTCAAGTTAGCACATGCTTCTCACATCGTTACCTTATCCGTCGTTGTGATTATCCACCTCCACGTCTTTCGAATGCCATGGTCTCAAATCGAGACACAAAATTGATGAGTTATTTTTTGGAAGACTTGTACGAGAAGCTAGCCACTAAGCTTTCTATACTCTACAATATACCATCCTCAAACTGACTGTCACAACCCAAGACTCAAATAAATGAATCTCGTGCCATGAACTATCAAAGTTCAATCATTTAGCAACGGAAGCATTTAAAACTATTATCAGCTTAACGACTAATCAGAGCAGCTAAAACACCTCTGCATAAAAACAAATTAAATATATAACCACCAAAAATATATAATATCATATTCCAAATATTTGCAAGATACATCAGACAAACTCACATCTTTGACATACAAAATGATGTTGTTTGTCATGAGTCCCAAAAATATTTATGTATAAGTTTTATTCTCGGATCTAAAAGATGACACACGACTGACAAATACATCACCTCCTAAAAAGTGGAGAAGCTCTTCTATGACTTCCAAAAAGAGCAGTAAAACTTCAATCCCAAGTATGGCTCTCAATTTGAAAATTTTAGTGTAAAGAAGTGAGCTTACTACTCAATAAGAGGACTATTCACAGCAAATGAAATGAATACACAAAGTTACTTAGTTTATTAAACCGGTTTTTCATAATAATTTTTTTTTAAACACATAGTAAGATAATTCATATGCCACAAGCGGATGAAATGCAATACATATATATATCCCACCGAATATACACAGATGAGAAATAATGTATAACCTACTGGCCAGAGTTTCCAGATATCCTCGAAAGAGGAACAGATACATATCTTAGTTAAGATTTTGCTTTCATATTCAGATCCTGTCATGGGCCGCATGAAATGACTTCCAGCACCAAAGAAGTCTATCCACATGACGAGTTATGGTGTTCATATTTAAATTTGAGATTAAATCTCACAATTTACTTGACTAGTCTTCACAGCATTCCTGAAATCCAAACAGTTAAGCAGTTTGCAAATATGCAATAAACATGCTCTATGTGTTAACCAAATTTTTTTTTCAATTTATAACATTCTTATATTATTCATTCACAAGCAGTTATTATATAACTTGTGATTAGATTTCAATATTTAAATAACCTCTTAGGGCAGACATCAAAACATATCAAAATATTTTAAGTCAATATAAATTCGTTTAAATCAATATCAGAATGTTCATATTATTTAACACATGAAAACTAAGCAAAGTCGATAAATTCATAAACACAAGCCATGAAAATCCACTTACAAAAGAGTTCCAATTAAATCCGTTGAATTCCCTTTTTCTTTCTCTTCCTTCTTCTCCTCCTTCTTCTCCTTCTCCTCCTTTTTCTCCTTCTTCTCCTTCTTCTTTCTCTGATTCCAGCAGCTGGCGCTGCTGCTGTTTGCTGACTTTGGCGGAAAAACACGGAGGAAGGAGGCGGAGTAAGCACGGGCAGACAAAGGCGGAAGAAAAGGCGGAGAAGTGCATGAGCAAAGAGAAATAAACACAGAGCAAGCTATTGATTTTTCCTTTTTTTTTCATCCACACGACAAAGAGAGAGGGGAGAGGCACTGGCGGGTTGCTGGCTGCTGCAGCTGGCAGCCCCCAAACTTATCCCTTTGAGTTTTAGGAAAAATTGCAATTTAGTCCCTCAACTTTCATATCCTTATAAATAGGTCCAAAATTATTTATTTTAAATCCTAAAATATTCAAGTCGGCTTAGATGATTTGGACACCTAAATCGTAGGCTGATTGAAGCTCCAGTTAGAAAAATTAAGTTATTGGATTTTGCATCAAAGAAGACATGATAAGAAACTATAAGGAGTGATCTTAGTTACTTAAACTTAGATAAGAATTTGGTAACTGATAAAGCGCAATGAAAACAAAGGATTCATATAGCCAACCCCACCTAGTGGGATTAAGGCTTGGTGGTTGTTGTTGTTGTTGTAGATCCTAAATTATTCATTTTAGATCCTTTCTTATTTCAATTAATTCTAAACCCTTAACTAGGTTATTACACTGACGGTCAAAACAATATAACGTTTTGCAATCTTTTGCACTGTCTAGTGAGTGAGAGTCCTTCTAGTTGGGGCCTAGCCGATCCATAGCAGAGTTCACATTCAATAATTCAGTAAATCAATTCACAGATAAGAGTCACTTCTAAATTGTCATTGGTAATGACCTACACCTACCCTGCTAGACCTGGTCTACCCACCTCCTACTTACAAAACCAACGAACTTACATTTGCATTCACACAACATATACATGAGCTTCACGTGGAAATTAGAAGTTATCGATGAATTATGATAAAGTCAATGTTGGGCTGATAAATAGGAGACATGCTGATTTTGAGGAGAGAGATGTAGTGACAGTTCGGGTACACCCAGAGCAGTTTCCATTGGGGACCCATAATAAAGTAACAACTAGAAAAATGGGACCCTTTAACACCTACAAGTTAAACCTTCCTTGGAGCTAGCATTAGTCTTATCTTCAATGCAACAAACTTAACTCACTTCTTTGAGCCCACCATCAATATCTGCCCATTTTTAGCCAACTTTAAGCTGTATCATCCCTACCTATTCCTCTTACTCACTCTTTCCTTGATGACTTCTCTACCCTGATACAAAGAGAGACTCATTGTCTTTACACATTGATCCATAGGATGGATGTAGGTGCCACGCTAAGATCCCAATCAGGCTCTGCCCATTTAACTCCCATCCAGCCTCGAGACGTCACTAGATCCCTGGTCCCGGAGTGTATCTTAGAATAGCAGGTTCAGAATGGCATTCATGAAATTTTTTATTAGGTGGAAAAATCACCTCCCTTCAAATGACACAATTCTCAGGATGTGCGGTCTTTGTACCCCAATTTCCTGCAGGGTTATCAGAAACTATACTCGACGGAGTCAAGTTTTTCTTGATTGATGAGAGTTGATGCAGAGCACCATTGATATTGACTCTATAGTCGATGTCGAGCCACACTCGTCGAGTGATCCTATCACCATCACATACTTTCCTTTATTTTGCATTTTTATTTTATTATATTTATTCATATACTTTTATATACCTGGATCATGTACATATTATATGAGGTGTGAAGGTGAGAGGATTATATTTTTGGGCCTTTGAAGGGAGAGTTTTGTGTTTATTGGACTAATTTTGTGAAATGGTGGCTAATAGCCTTCTTTTATCCCAAGCCTTCTCTAATCTTAGCACTTAGATTTACTTATAATGATCTAAGGTTAAGTGTGGGGAAATTAAGGAGCTTAGAGATTGTGCATGCCAAATAAGGGTTAGAGTGGAGCTTCCCCCCAATAGCCTTCAGCCCCCTTAAAGCCCGTTGCCATCGATCGGTCAGTCGTTGCCTGTCATTCTCATTGCCACCACTACCCCATGCCATCGCCGCCCCTTTTGGCCATCGTTGTCGCCCTCTGTGGCCGTCGCTGCCGCTTCTTATAGTCGTTGTTGCCGCCCGTGCCATCACCGTCGATGCCGGCTATGTTGAACCATCACTGTGGCCTCCTTCGGTGGATCGAGATTTTAACTGTTTGGCGTTGATTGCCCCTTGAGTTGAGGTTTGAGTCTATTTGGGTATTCATCTCTCCTCACATACCTCATCCCTTCTTCTTCCCCTTGGTTTTCCTTTTATTTTTTCCCTTATGGTAGAGTATGAACTTATATTAGATTATGACATCCACTTACTACCTCATGTTTACATATATGTTTTGGTTGTGACTTGTTGGTGTTCATGAAAGTGTAAATCTAGAATTTCGACTTAATTTTTCCAAAATAACTGAAGGCTATGTTGGTTGTTAGTTGCTTATGGAAATGCCCTAAAAATCTCTATAATACATTCTCCTAATTTAGCTTGCTTGAATGATTTTTTCTTGACCATGAACCTTAGCATGATTTCATCCTATTTTTACTCCTAATTATATGTGAAGCTTATAGAATCCATGTTTAGGGTTTAAAACCATATAAAACTTAGGGCATTTGCATCAAAATTGAAGGGGGTCAATTATTGATGAAGAACCCCATCGAACAAGTTTCCCCAAATAAGGACTCGAACAAGGACTCTTAAATAGGTACCCGAACCACAAGCTAAATAGGTAACAAGGGCCCGAACAAGCTACCTAAATTGGAACCCGAATCCCGCGAGTAAGAACTCAAAACATGTTCTTGGGGTTTCAATTCGGTTAATTACTTTCCCTAACACCAAATCATCTGAACTCATCTCACCGTATTCCAAGTATCAATAAAGGTCTAGTAGAGCTGCCTAAAACTTCCTCAAATCCGTCAAATGCCATGCCACTCTTGTCAGTCAACTCTATGCATGACAGTCTATGCTAGGAAACAATACTTTTTCAACTTTCCTCCAGGTTATAAATAGATGGATTGGGGAAATAGAAATGGGTCTCACATTTGGATACTTCAGAAAATTCTGCTCTCTTGTTCCCTCTAACTCTGGCTATTCAATGCTTTGCCCCCAAAGTTTCTCTGGCTTAATACTTCCTTTGTAATCTTTCTTGTTGTCTATTTTGTAATAATAACTTTCTATACCCCTTTGTTTAGCTTAACAGATTTAGACCATCGAGTTTTGCATTGTGATTTTTCCCCAATGCACTAGGATTTCCACATTAAAATTACTTCCTACTTTTTTTATTATCTCAATCACTTTATATTCTATGCACATTTGCTCTTAATCCACTAATTTTTGTCATCAACAAATTCTTCAACAATTCTTGGACATTTGGCAGTGTTTTTAAATTAAGGCATCTGCTATCATCCAAGAGAATTACGATTGAGCTTTGGAACGCCACTTCAGTGTCAACTGTCTATTAGATTTATTACTATGCAGTAAGTCAAAAGCCAGCTTCTGGGTTATGCAACACATAACGGTAAAGGCTACTTTCGTAATATTCTCTAACTTCCAGTTTCTAATCCCGCTAGACGTGGACATTTCATTTTCTCCGTGGGCCGGTGTGGGAAAGCTGCAAGCAACCGCTCCCCTCTTCTCACCGTTGACGCTTCCCTTCTCCGCATATACAATAAGATAAGAGAGCGGACCAGGCATCTTTTGCATTATTCTTATACAATCATTGAGGAAATTCCTCTGATCTCAAATCTTCTTTGTCTCCCCTGGATAGAAGTTCTTCCAAGGCAGGAGAAACACGAAATTGCAGTAAGTATATGCTCTGTTTTTTCTTGATACCTTCCTTCACATATCGATATTGAATCAGGTTTTCAGTGTATCCTGTTTTGGCCCTGCAGTAGAAAGCCATGCTGGGGGACTTCGTAACTGGATCTCTAGCGTGAGTTTGATGAAAATTTAAATCTATTTAATTTGAGGGGATTGAGGAGCTGTTTTTTTTTTTTATTTCGATTGATTCATACAGGTTGGTGCTTGGGTATGCCTACCCTGCTTTTGAGTGCTTCAAGCTCATGCAGAATAGCAGGATTGATGTTGAACGGCTCTTGTTTTGGTGCCAATATTGGTAGGTTTTTCTTTTCCTGAATTGATGATTCATTTTTACTTAAAATTTTCTTTTCAAATCTGTACGTTATGATAGAGTCTGGAATTAATTTCGTAATCTATTTCTTTTCTTTTTTTTGTTTTTGCTTGCTGAAATTGAGGACATCCAGGGACGTAACTTGCGGCTTAATTCAGGTCAAACAAGGCGTCTGTTCGGTTGACCAGTATTCTGAGTCTTTAAGAAAATCTAATGATAAAATATACTTTTTAAAGGGCATTTGCATACATACCACATAAATTTTAATGATCTGTTATTGATTATACCATTGGTGCTACTTTGAATATCAACAGTGACATGAATTCTATGACAAACTTTTTAAATGCTCAATTAAAGCAAATTTGTATTCTTCAAATATGTTATTGTCATTTATTTACTCTATATTTGAGAAACGAAAATTCATTGACACAAAACGAGTCAAATCCTGAGTTTTATCATTTGTAGAAAAACAAAATATGAATTCACCTAGGTCAGGCTTGCCTACCCATAGGTGCAATCGACCATAAGAGGTTCTATCTGATCTACCTTTTTTTGCTTACTTGGGGGGGAAAACTAAAAAAGAGGAGAGAAAGTGAACCAATAAAAAAAGCTTCCAATAATTCACTTGATCCTTCAGGTATAGACCTAGCCTTATATAAACCATTTGGTACTTGTGCTTCTCCTCTCAAAGAGTTTAAATATTTTTTGTACAAATATGATGTAACTACTTTAGCTGAGATGATTCACCACTCCATAGTATGTGATAGATCAGATGTGGGAGCTAGGCCGACATGGTTTCTTCCTAAGTTGAGATTATACCCCCTTTGCACTGGACAAGTGTATTAATAACACTAATATCTCATTTTCATGTTGAAAAAGTGGCAAGCTGTATAAAATTTATGTGGATTAAAGTTAGCATTAAGAACCTTTTTTCAACCTATATTATACCATGATTATTTTGGTAGGTCACTTATTCATAACATAAGCTTCAGAGTTTTCTACAATTCATCTGAGTATCTCTTTCAATTTATCAATATTGCAGGGTCATAGTTGCAATACTGACTGTCTTCGAAAAGTTCTTCGAGGTTCTCATCTCGTGGTACATAATCTCTTCCTTAATTCCCTTTAAAAACAAACAGTTATGCATTTCTAAACTATGCCTAAAATAATGTTACAAGGCTGCCCCTGTACGGCGAGACCAAGCTGGCATTTTTCATCTACTTATGGCACCCAAAGACAATGGTAAAATCATAAAAAAATCTCAATCTCCATCTTCTTCATCCTTTGCCCCCTCTTTCTTGCTCTTTGTACGTCATTGTGATAGTGATTTGCTGCGCAGGGAACGAGATGGGTGTACGAAGCATTCCTCCGGCCATGGGTCTCCCAACACGAGCCAGACATCGAGCTGAAGCTGCAGAGCTACAGGGCGAGGGCAAGCGAACTCCTCCTCTTCTACATCAAGAACTTCACCGAGCAGGGCAAGTCTCTGTTCCTCGAAATGCTTCACTACATCACCGCGGATACCAACAAGTCCAAATCCAAGGTTCTCTCTCTGTCTCACACTATTTAATAAACAGAAGAAATACTTTCATGTTCTTTTTCTATAAATTACTAACATGTTTTTATAATATAAAAACATGTTAGTAAATGAAAAGTCTATATAGTTAAACCATAATTATTGTTTAGTTTATAATTTTCAAAAACTTATGGAAAGACTTTTATTTTAAAATTATTAATTATAACACTAAAGGTCCTTGTAAATTATAATTATTATATAATAGGTCTTTTTCTCTCTCGTGCGCTCGCCAACGCCAGCCCCTTCACTCTCTCTCTCTCCCCCACGCGTGCATGCACGCCAGCCTAGAGGGTGGCGGGATGTTGGCGTTCGCCCCTCTCCCTCTCCCTCTCTTTCCTACATCAGACCGCCACCTCTCTCTCTCTCTCTCTCTTTGCGCAACACTGATAGTAATATGGTATTGATAAGGTAGTGGCAGCGAGATGGCGCCAACAACAGCAACAGTAAGTAACACAGAATTTGCATGACAATAATATGAAAATTTAAAAAAATGTTAAAGATAAAATTAAAAATCTATTAAATTTAATAGCAGAAAGACTTTCTATATAATATTGAGTAAACTGTAGAGATCTTTCAGCAAGTTTTTAAAAGTCTTTGATTAAATATTATAGAGATCTTTTAGTAATTAATCTTTATAAAAATATAAGGATAAATAGTAACTGTGTCTTTAGTTTACTTTCATTTGCAACTGTGTTTCTATTATTTAAGAAGAAAATTGGTTCTTTCTAATTTTCTTATGTACATTTTTCTCTATTCTTATTGAAAACTATTTTATTTAATTCACAAACAACAAGATATAGTTGCACATGAGCGCAAATTAACTTTTTACCCAAAATATATTATAGGAGTGATAATATATTATTCAATATGTGAACCCAACTCAAACCCAACATGGAACAGCTAATTGGATTAGGTTAACTTCAGTTTGATTGAATCTGATTGGCTAACCCATTCTGATCTTGTTTTGATTCATATCAAATAAACAAACATTCCACCATTACCCTTTCAAAAAAAAAAATTCCACCGTTCCGTTTCCTAGAATAAAAAAATGCATCTTAGATTTAAAATTTATAATTATTTAAGGATGTTACAAAGCATTTTTCATTCATTAAATACGAAGTCAAGTCACGGATGAGAAACGCGGAGGGTTGCGTTAGGCAGTCGACAGTCAGTGTAAAACTTGTCGAATCAATCATGTCATGAATCCTTTAGAAATACGAAGCGGAGCACCTGTAAGCAATTTATTGTCACAACTCCAACAATTAAAATCCACCGTGCTCTTCTCTGCAGAAAAGTAGACGCTCGGGATCATCAGACCCTGACGAGCTCCCTCCGATCAGACGGCAAGAAGGGCGGATGGAGGATTTCTCATATAGCCCAGAGATGGAAGAGGCCATGCGAGCCGCCCGCGGAAATCATCGCCGATCGCGCCCCAACCGCTAGGAGTTTCATCAAAATAATGAGAGCTGTACAGATTAGCAGTAATGAAGAACTCTCTCATTTATTTTTCATCGTTGGCAACTCACTGTTAGCTCATGTTAATCTTATTGCGAACATGTAAAAATTTCTTTTACTGCTGTGGACAACTATTGTTAAGGTTAGCAATTTTTTATGTAAATATCTGATGAAAACATGCACCAATTTAGATTTGAATAGAAATCGAGTCATTTTGAGTTTAATTTTGCATTTGAATTATGATTCCAAAAGAATTTTGAGTTGATTTTGACTTTTCTTGCTTCCCTAAAACCTTATTTTTGCTTAAAAAAAATTTAAATTTTTGCTGAAAAAAAAAAAAAAAGACTGCAATCCTCAGCTCATGCATGATTTTTTTTTCTTTTCCGTTGAAACTTGTTCTTTAGATTTTTTTCCGGTTTTATTTTAGGAGAGAATTACATACATACCCCTTAAACCACTTTGAATTACATTTAAATTTTTTATTTTTTAATTTTACAATTTAACCTCCTAAATCATCCAAAAATAACATATTTAGGTCTTTTTCAAGATTTTTAAAATATATTTTTTGCTGATTTATAATTATTTGGATGTTTATTACCAATAATATATATATACAAATATTATAAATATATTTGTAAATACATGTATTCTACTAGTTTTTATTTTTGGATGATTTAGGGGGTTAAATTGTAAAATTAAAAAATAAGAGATTTAATATATAATTTAAGATGATTTAAGGAATATGTATGTAAATGTCTCTTATTTTAATCTAATTTATTATTTCTATCCAAGGTTAAGTTATAAAATAGTCATAAGATCATGTTAAAACATGGTAGCAACTAAACGCAGCTCAGGATTAAATTTTTTATTTTATTTAAGATAATGTCAATATTTTCAATTTAGTCTTTAATGGTTAACACACATAGTCTAGATTATAACAAATCAGGATCGTAATATTGTGATAAAAGAAAATAACTAAAATTAATTAGGAATAATTAAAATAACAAAAGTAAACATCAAATAATTAAAAATAAAGCTCACAAATAGAAATAACTAACAACTAAATCATTATCCAAAATAAATAGTAAATCTCACATCAACTATAGCATTCAAAAATTCATAATTTAAAAATAAATTAAATAAAAGATAATATTCTAACTCGTTTTATGATTTCTCATTATCACGAATTTTTTATTCTTATCTATCACTTTATCCTGCAGTACCTATCATAAAAATGATGCCAGTCCCAAATAACATTTACTGAGAAAGCAAATTTCATCTGCCAATTAAAATAAAAATCAGTTAAATAAGCATGTGATTAAAAATTTTACAGTAAATATCTTGTATACATAGCTAATTGCATCACATAAATACAATCAATTGTTAGAAAATTTTACAAATATGTATCAACGTATAGAAATAAATAAATAATATATATTTGTCAATTATTTCTTATCATCTCATTGAGGGCCTTGAAATACTCATTGTCACTTTTACTGCCTTTATCATCTCGTGGCATTTTCATCTCAAAGTTTTTATCACCTCATGATATGTATCAAATCAAAATTAATATTACCTTATGGTCATTAACAATCAAATCATAGCTTGAGTAGGCAGGAGTGATTATCATAAGATTCTCAATATTTTAATTCAGTTGTTGCATTTATATTTTCACAACTATCATTTCATTTAAATAAAAGTATATATAATTATAACTATTACAGATAAAATTGTTAATTTTTACTTTTAAGTTATTATTGATATTTATCTTAATTGTAATTATCTTTGGGTAAAATAAGTCTAATCATCACATCACAATGGTCACAGTAAAATAAATCAAATACTTTTATAATCATCTATTTAATTTAGTGCATTGTCATCGACATCATAGCATCTCCATGCAAAAATAAATATATCATCACATCACAATGATCCTCCAATTCTCTACTCCTTAGGCGTCGGAAAGATCTATTTTCATTTTGTAAATAATTTGAGACAAAGACGGAAGAGAATTTTGTGAAATCGCATTGATTCCTTCTCCTCTTACCACTCTCCCTTTTTGGCCAAACTCCCTCTCTCCTTTAGTGCCAGCAGTTCACATGTATGTGAGGAAAGAAATGACAAAAATATTTCATCTCTTAAACCTCTTCATATTTTTAACTCCAAATTAATAATTTATTAATTAAACTATTAAAGACTAAATTGCTTGTTCTTCGTTATTGACTCTAGATTATCTTGATAGGCTATTGTGATGCTCGTGGTCGAAGAAAGTGAGGAGTGATCGTTGGGTGATGTTTTAAAAGAAAGGAATCACTGAAGCAAAGTACGGCTCCTGGTAAGCTTCTAGGCCGATAAAAAGTGGTGATAGAAGCATAGAAATGAATTATCCCACATCGAAAAGGGAGGAGATTCTGAGTTGTATAAGTAAATAACGTGATTCAAAATAATAGAGGACAATACCTTTACATTAGAATCACGGGATGTTACAGCTATTATAAAGCTGAAAATTTATAATAATTAATTTAAATTAATTATTTTAATAATATTTATCTAGGTTTCAAATTAATTATAAATTAATCATTACCCAAATTAATTAAAATAAAACAAAATTGTAATAAATAAAATTCAAATTTTATCATTAAATAAATACTTGAGCATTGCCGATAAATTGTTTGTTTGATTAGCATTCTTCAATTGAATTAACCTTACTCCCAATTTAGTTTTGCTAAGACCCATTTAGTTTGGTTGAAAATTTTTTCACATTAACTATATATCACACCTTGAATAATTTTTTATGCAAAATATTTACTTATATAACTTTCCTGCACACGTATAGCTTATATATAATTTAAAGTAGAGATTTAGTATATCTTAACTCAAGAGATTCTCGTAGAAAATTAAACAAAAATTGTGTAATAGGGGCATTGATATATGAGCATTTGGGTCATTAATAAATATGTTGACATGATTTTCGCATTTGAATGAAATTGGTGAATTATTAAATTATTTTTTATTTATTGAGTCATATATAATTTTATTAATTTAAGTCAATTAAATTAATTATTTTTATAAGAATACTTAAAATGTTCTATGTTTATTTTGAATTTTATTTAATTAATCTAGGTCGATTGAATTTAAATTGAATTATTTAAAGTAAAATTAAATTTAAATTAAATAAATTATATTAGATTTTATTCAATTAAACTCAAGTATACTGAGTTGGGTTCAATTGAGCAATTGGGTTTTATTTGGATTTATTTTGATTTAACTTAGGTTGGTGTTGATTCAAATTAGACTAATTATGCTGATTTATGAACAAATTGGAAATAAGAGAGTCGAAACTCAATCGGACTAATAAATTGAAGGGAGATTTACATACAGAACACTAAATTCATCACAAATTATGCATTTCACCATTATTTAGTAAATATTATATATATCACATTCTGTTTATGGATTTTACATTTTTATTATAATAATAAAAATATAAAAAATGTGTAATATATGTAATATTTATTAAAAAATAATTAAATATGTAATTTACTATGAATTTAGTGTTCTGTGTGTAAATTCCCCTAAATTAAATTAGGCCAGCCAGCCCTAAATCAATCGGGGATTTTGGTCTTTTCCTCCTCGCCGAGAAGCGCCGCCACGGTTCGCACACCTCGCCTCGGTCGATCAAGTCGGCCTCTCGTCGTCCAGCGCCGCGCACTACTAGTCGATCTTTTCGCGCACGTCTCCGGCTCTTGCGAACTCCTTGCAGTACGACCATCCGCCTCTTCCACGTTCGAGCGCATATTTTTTGAAACCACTGGCCTCCCTCCTCTATAAAGCTTCAGTCATGGCCAGGTGAGAGAGGATAGGCTGATGATGATTGATACTGACTTTTGAGTCTAGTGCACAGTTAGTGCTTTTCTTTGTTTTGGCGATCCCGGGCAGGTGACCACGGATTCAGTGCCAGAACAGCAGGGGCTGCGATGGTGTTCTTCTATTGATCGGATTTGGCGCACGTGGTGTCAATTCGGTTGTGGCTGGAGGTGGCAGTGGGCTGTGACAGCTTTATTTGGCTAGAGGTTCTTATGGATGTTAGGGCTTCTATTCTCTTTGATTATGTTTGTTATTTTTTCCGTCATGTTTTAACCTTGGTCTAGTGTCTCACCGTCTTCCTCTGTTTTCCCATTTTTCCTGCACCCTGGTTTTCTTTGTTACTGAAATTTCAAGTTCGTTTTGTTGATCCTATATTTAATTACCCAATCTTGATGAATTTTCTGCTAAATTGAACTGTGCATCAGGCTTTAATGTATTGATCTCTCGCTTTACGTAGTCTGGAATTCAATTTCTACTGATTGGAATTAAACTTGAAATTCCCCCCCATTGTTATGAAATTCCAATAAATTTAAATTTCACCATTGATGAATTATTTGCTATTAAGTACTATCTGTCCTAATTCCCATGGTTGCTGAAGCATTTCCTATATGATAATCCATGACATTTGATTCTGTGGTTTTGGTAATTCATTGCTTATATGCCTGGTACATGTTTTTTTCCTTAGGACTCAATATAATTCCCATTTTAAATGCATCAGTTCACTGGATTTAGATTGAGCTTCACTGATTTCCTTAGAATTTCCCATGAAACTCTACGTGAATTGAAGACCTACATAATTGAACTTTGCTTAATTTAATCTCCTCATCATATCATATTTTATATCATATGATAATCATTTAAATGACGATATTTTAGTTGCACAAATTAATGCATATTTAGGTCATTTACTTTGGTAGATTGCTTTCACATATAAACTTTAAAAAGTAGTGTCCTTTTATTTGGTAACATAAGAATTGCGTTAGCGACTTTCGCGGTACATTATCTTGGTATTAGAACCAGGTTAGAGTACTACTTCCTAGTAGCATGCGATCCTTGTTCGTGTCATTTTAGAGTCCATTTTACATTGCACTTACAAAAAAAAAAGATCATCATGGCATTTAGATCTAGATATTCATATCTGAGTAGTTATTTCTCCAGGGAGCAAGTAGATGAATAGCATCGATCTCATCTGTCCCTTTATGGTTATGATAGGAGGTTAGAGCGACGTAGGTCGAGGGAGAGACCCGAAATATCTGAATCGCCTTGATATTCTCATTACCACACTCCGGCCTCGTATCGCTCTTGCTTGATTATTATTGTACCTGTAGTAAGCAAGTAGAGGAGTTTTCACCTCATAGTGGATATGACTATTACAATGCTTATGATTATTACAATGACTGATGGCTATGACTCCTATAACGAGTATGATCTGTACAAGGACTACAATCCTTATAGTGAGTATGACACCTGCCGCACACCTAGAGAGTGTATGTTGTCGAGCCTTCACTTAGGAAAGGAAATGACTTATGCTTCGAGTGTTCAAGCTGACGATGTCTCTTCTCGTCAAGGTATAGGATTAACTAAAAAGAAGCTTGTTAATTTTTAGCAATATGAGATTCTCTTCAAGATATGTGAACAACTTAAGGAGACAAGTGATTGTATCACTAGACTCAAAGCTATTAGGTTTAAGAGTAGCACTAGCTCGACACATATTGACTCTTTTAGTATGAGTGAGCCCAACATCCAGCATAAAGGCCGTGACTCCATTAACCCTAATGTTAATAGAGGTAATGATGCTTAGAGTAACACTTTTGATTTAGTGGTAGCCATACCTGAGCCTCAGGAATCTCATCCTATGGAGAACTTGCAGGTATCTTGCAACCATTGTCCAATTCCTAGTGAGATTGCTTTTTTTGCTTTCACAGATATGTCCATTATGGGTTATATCTATCGTTCAAATTCATTATTCAATCCAAACTCTTCTGACTCGATAATTGGTGAGTTCCCTAAGGTATCCTTCCTAATTCACCAAGATACCTGTATTAGAGTCACCTATACATTTTGAGGTGTTTTTGGGACCGTTAGTGACTCCAAAGCAAATCCCACCTCTTATGAGTCGATCATCTTAGGTGATCCTACCGGAAACTCAGATACTAAGCCTGTAAGATTTCCTAGTTGTGATGTGCCTCATCATTTTCAAGAGTGACTTTGTTCCCTACTTATGACATGTCCATTTATTGGTTCACTACATGTCTGTTATTTAGCAATGATGTCAAGGACACTTATGGGAGTCGAGACTTCTTACTTAGTGTCGAGTCTAGGCAGTCCATTTATGGCTATGACTGGAGAACCCCTAGAGTTCATTATTTTGGATGATCATGATAAAGGTCTCTGTTTGAGGTTATTAGACGTATTAGAACAAGTAGGTTATCCTGAGCATATTATGTGCCCCTTTTCCATGTTTTATGTGCTAGATATTATATTTACTCTAATTGAGCTTATTCTTTTTCCTTTGTAGAAGGAAGAATATTACTATTGGCGATCACACTACGCAATCGATTCCCTAGAGGATGTCTGTGTTGTTCACTTAAAGGATTTATTCGGTGATGGTTTTCTTCAATTTTTTTGTTAAGTTAGTTATGTTTCTAGAATCGTCTCTAGAAGTTGTCACATCATAATTGAGTTGTGTCATGTTTACTTTCTATGAGTTAGTTTTCAGGTTGTTAGGTTTGTTAACTACATTTTTCATATTAGTTGTTGGCATGGGTTTGTTGAGTTTGCATCATTTTTAGCCTATTATATGCATATTTTCATGACAAATTTAGGCCAAGTTAACTTTAATTATGTTTAAATTGCAAATTCACATAGAATAGTAGTGGAGTTTTCTAAGAGATTATGTGATGTTTCATGTAAATTTAGTGAAAGTTATTGCAAGTAAGATATGAATTTATCGAGTGCTTAGGAAGATTACCTTACATGCATATAAACATGATTTACTTGAAATATGGGATCAGTTTGATCTTTGATTATTCGTCTTATTCCACTTTTGATTAACTTCCTAAGTCACTTCACGAGTTTGTCACTTCTTATGTTCTACATTACTCTATTCGTCTTCCATTGCCCCCATTGTTCCTAGATTTTATCTAGAAGCTTTTTTGCCTAGTGAACCAAGGATTGCCTCTCAGGTTGCAGCTACTCTTCCTCCTGAGCTTCTTATGTTTCCATCTCACTGTGCACCGAATGATTTTACTATATTTATGTACTCACATATGATGAAGTGATACGCAGGATTTCTTCTGGTGGATTGGTTGGCTATATTTATTTTGACATTTGATTTGGTAGAACTTTGATGGCTTAATTCAGGCTACTTTAGAGGCAAACTTGCACCAATCTTTCACGAATCAAATTTTTTGAAATCAGGGAGATTGATGTTGGGGCATTTGGGTTACTAGTAGATGTGTAGATACGATTTCACATTTGAGCGAAATTAGGGTATTATTGTGTTATTTTTTTATTTATTGAGTCATGTATATTTTTATTTATTTAAATAATAAAACTAGTTATGTCAGTGGGAATACCCACTAGTGTCTTGTGTTTATTTCGAGCCTTACTTGATTAATTTGGGTTGATTGGATTCAAAGTGAATTATTTACATTCAACTTGAGTCAAATCAAACTTAAATTAAGCAAATTAGATTGGATTTTATTCAATTGAACTCAGGTTTATTGCATCAAGTTCAATTGAGATTAATCGGGTTTTGTTTGGATTCATTTGAGTTTAACTTAGGTTGGAGTTGGATTCAAATTGGACTAGTTGTGCGGACTTATGAGTAAATTGCAAATAGGAGGACCAAAACTTAATTGGATCATTAAATTGAATAGGCCAGCCAACCCTACTTTAATTGGGATTTGGTCTTTTCCTTCTTGCCGAGAAGCTCAGCTATGGTTTGTCTTGCCTCACCTCGCCTCAGCCGATCAAGTCGGCCTCTCGTCGTCCCACACCGCGCACTACTAGCCGATCTTTCCGCGCACATCTCCGGGCCTTGCGAACTCCTTGTAGCACGACCACCACTTCCATGCTCGAGAGCATGCTGGTTGAAACCACTAGCCTCCCTGCTTTATGAAGCTTCAGTCATGGCTAGGTGAGAGGATAGGCTGATGATTAATACTGAGTTTTATGTTGAGTGCACAGATGATGTTTCTCTTCGTTTTGACATTCCAGGAAGGTCATCACGGATTCAGTGTTGGAACAGCAGGGGACTGTGATGGTGTTCTTCTATTGATCGGATTTGGCACATGTGGTGTTGATTCAATTGTGGCTGGAGGTGGCAGTGGGCTGTGATGGCTTTATTTGGCTAGAGGTTCTTATGGATGTTAGGGCTTTTATTATCTTTGATAATGTTTGTTATTTTTTCCGTTCTGTATTAACCTTGGTCTAGTGCCTCACCATCTTTCTCTGTTTTTCCTCTTTCCATCTTTGTTATTTTTTTCGTTCTGTATTAACCTTGATCCTATGTTGAATTACCAAATCTTGATGAATTTTCTGCTAAATTGAACAGTGCATCATACCTTAATGTATTGATCTCTCGCTATACATAGTTTGGACTTCAATTAAACTTGAAATTCACCTCATCGTTATGAACTTCCAATAAATTTAAATTTCATATTTGCTATTAAGTACTATTTGTCCTAATTACCATGGTTGCCGAAGCATTCCCCATCTGACAATCGTTGACATTTGATTCTATGGTTTTAGTAGTTCATTGCTTATATGCCTGGTTTGTGTTTTTTTTTTTCATTAGAACTTAATATAATTCCCATTTTAAAATGCATCACTTTACTGGATATAGATTGAGCTTCACTAATTTCTTTAGAATTTTTGTTGGAACTCTACGTGAATTCAAAGCCTACATAATTGAACTTAGTTTAATTTAATCTCCTCATCATATCATATTTTATATCATCTAATTATCATTTAAATTATGTTATTTTAGTTGCACAAATTAACAAATTTTTAAGTCATTTAATTTGGTAGATTTCTTTCACATATAAACTTAAGTACTGTCATTTTATTTTGTAACGTAAGAATATCATTAGCAACTTTCACGCTATATCAGGCATTCTTCTCTTGCACAGTACATCGTAATCTATAACAAAACTTGCAAGGAAATTAGTTGCTATATTGGCTAGTCTATATATATGTGTAACTATGTACACCTTAAAGATGCTCAAAACTGTAAAACTATGAACATAGTAGTGGTTAGTTGAAGCTCCTCTAGTTGCTTGCTAGATATTAGCCATGGTTGTAGCAAAATCACCCTTGATCCAGATGTCATTTGCAACATTCGTGCATCCTCTCGTGATCCTGGTTACCTCTCATGCACCTTTAGTCATTGTCTTCGCATATACCCTAGTAAAGATTCGGATACCAACCACCTAAAAGCGGTTGCCATCATGATCTTTGACATCTACTCCAGCGCCTGTTGCTCCATTTGCCTTAATCGAATCATTCAAGTTTACCTTAATCCAACTTGGGGCAGGGGAGATCCAATGGTGGAAGAGGGGTAGCTTGAGCTGTTGGCACTTGAGGGCTACTAGTTTCCCAAGTTGGGATGAGGTGATTTTAAGGCATCAAATGAGCGAATGATGGTTGCGTTGGCCTCTAGTGAAGGTACAAGCTTGTTGTGCACCCTTTTGTTCCCCGCATGCTAGATATGATAGTGTTGCCAGTATGCTGGTCACTTGGGTGTCTTTTGGCTTCCTTAGCACTTGAGATTTCAAGTGCCTATAGAAGCTGTCCAAGCATCCTTGGTCTTGGTCACGGTAGTTGAGTCCTCCTTAGGGTTGGGAAGGGATCCGTGTCATATTGGGTAGGGTGATGATCCCCATGGGGCGGCGAGACCATCACACGAGTATCTTGTAGGTGCATACCTAAACAATTTATCTCAAATAACTATTAATTTTGTTTTGTATTGTACATAATTTTTAATATAATAAATTTATTTTAGTTTCTTATAATATGAGTATTTGCAAGAGGATACTGTGCATTAGATAAGGATTCACAAAATCTACACAAATCATAACTTTCCAATTACATCTTTCTACAAATTTATCTTGGTTCTCAATGTCATCATAATAGCAAAAGTATGGTGCATATCTCATTTTGTATTTATATACAAAACCACTACTTCATTTCTTTATACTCGCACGTGACATGTGGAGCTGATTATATGATTTCTGTAGTAAAAATTATCATGAGATACTATTATATTTTTGAGATTCTATTGATTCTATTTCTACAATCTAATGGGATAACAACTATATTTCTATTTATTTCCATGATTGTATTTGGATATCATTCTATTTTTTAGGTATTCTGTTTACTTGATCACATTTCGATGCAATGTGTCAAATTTATTTATGCTTTTTATTTATTTTTGTAACTTGATCTAACATTATCAATATATATCAATATATAGAAGTAGTTTTAGTTAAATAAATTATTTTTTTATATTGTTAAGTAAATTACTTTAAAAACTAAAATATGATTAATTTTGTAAATCATGAATGATGCTGTTTTATATTGCTAAATATTTTAGCATCACCATATATCTATAAAAAATCATAAAATACATATATTTTATAAGAACTAAAATTTTAATAATTAGAAAATAAATAAATGATTATATATAT
>KZ451974.1:2731646-2748816 GCA_002786265.1 Apostasia shenzhenica | reverse complement strand
TATATATATATATATATATATATATATATATAAATTTAAGTATATGCATGTATTACTATCAAAAAAAATATATGTATGTATTTTTAGTGTAATTTGGCAATGGTTATTTCTCATTTAGTAATTTTACATTTTACAAATTTAATTTTATATATGAATATGATTAGTATAAAATTTGTAAAATTTATATTTGAAAATGATAACATGATGTTATATTTTTGTGATCGTAAATAGAGCTGCAAAATAGAAAACTAATGAGATGTGGATTTCAGTCCCATAATTGAGGAGTTAAACGTATTTGGATATGAATTTAAGAAATTATTACATACCTGTGATGTATTTATATAAAATTTATTTTGGATGATACTTGTGTTTTATATTTGTGTGAAAAATATATGTTGATTAGAAAATAAGTAAAGAAACATAAGAAATATGAAAAATAAATTAAAATATAATTCCAATAATATGTTGTACTTAAATTTTGATTATCTCCTTTCAATTTCTGCTGGCATGCTTGCTACTTGCATACCAGTCCTAAATAATGAAAAATTATTTGGTCAGGTCTTTCTGTGATGTCATTCATTAGGTGCCTAATAGAAGTGTGCCGTGCAATCGCGCGGGATCTACATGCTGTGACGCGTATAACGGTGAGAAAATGTCATTTCACGATACTTTGTTGCCATTTTGGGTCAGTTTTCATCTTTTGCAAATTTTTTTATAATATTTTTATTTTAAATTACTTGCATGTACAAATTAAGAAAAGTCAATACAAAGTAAAAATAAGTCAATATAAATTTAAAAATTTTGGATATAAAACATAATTTTGTATGATTTTTTTTTTTACTTTATATAATTTTTTTCTGATTTGTGTAAGCTTATTTTCATATTATATGAACCTTTTTCTACTTTGAATGTATGTAAATAAAAAAATCATACAATAAAAAATTTAAAATAAAAAGAAATGTGAAATGACGAGAAATGTTGCGAAACAATATTTTTTCGTTGTTTCTCGCGTGGTACTGTGTGCAGGGATTGCATGCTTGTGCGGCTCATTTCTATTAAGCTCCTAATGGATAATGTGATGGGAAGACATGGACTAATAATTTTTTCTAAATATAAATGTACCCTATGGGCACTTGAATTTCAAAATTCATTGACATCTTCGATGTTTTCGGCTGTCGCTGACTGCAGCCTTAGCGAATAAGCCTTTCTTGCTCTACGTTTTGACAGGCTAATGCACGATATGCTTTGGGATTAATTTCCTCTATAAAAGTTTCATTTTTATTCTTGTATTTCTTAACCCTATTTATCAACCTTAAATTTTCAGATCAACTATATCTTCCATCATGCTAACTCTGTGCTTTAATAAATACTTATTCGAATCCACAAACGAAGCAATTAGCAACAGTTAGTAATTTTGTTTTTTGCTTGTTTAGGATCAGTTCATTTGCCAGGTATAAAAGTCGCTTGATGGGTGAGGAGACATTACCATCTCTCAGCAGGAAGCGCTGTTGTCTTAAAAATTGTATTGTCTCTGGGTATATTCCTCCTCCATCTTGTTCTTGAAAGTACAAAATGCTATCTTTAATTTATATCAAGCATTTTTTTTTAGCTTCTCGACAGATATACTCGAGGTACAGGCTAATGAACCCTCGATGAATGTCATCTTGATTCCTGGAAATCCAGGTAGCAATGCTTTTGGATTATGCAATCATTTTTTATTTTCAGAATGTCAAGTGTGTGTGCAATCGCAGGAGTGATTTCATTTTACAAAGAGTTTGTAGAAGCACTCTATGATATTCTTGGAGGGAGTGTGTCTATAACAGGCAAGAAACATTCAACCTGTGGTTTCTTTGGAAGTTGCTGTCCCTTAAGATATTTTCTGATCATTTTTTTCTTTTATGTTCTTATCCAGCGATTGCTCATCTATCCCATTCAAGAAAGGTAGTTTTTTCTTTTGAGATTTGGTGGCAATTTTGTAATACATATATTGTTTTGCATTTTTACAAAAAATTAAGTGAATGACTTATACTCACTATTCAAATTGGTAATCTCTATGTAATGTTTGGTTCATTGTTATCTTTATGTTATGTCATATCATATAAAAAAAATCATTGTTTGATTTAATGACATGTGAGAATATCCTTGTAAAAAATTATAGAATTATCACTCAAAAAATAATATTTAGATGTCAGAACATTTGGATAATATGACATTACATCAAGATAACATCGAGCCAAATGCTGCCTTATTGCTGTGTGAACTTTTAAATGATTATGAAGAGAAGTTCATGATTTTCATTTTTTTTAAATATCATTTGAGTGTTACAAGAATGAATGTTTTATATTCGATGTAAAGTTAGATCTATTATGTATGAAATGTAAGCTAGAAAAGTTTAGGTTCTCCAACCTTTTTATGCACACATTCTTTATGACCTGCATTTGTTGCTATTTTCTTGCTTAGTGCAGTGAACACTGCACTCTCACTTTAAATGATGAATGAATAAACTTTTACCATCTAAACTGTTGATACATACATTGTAATTGTAGACACGATTGACTAATTCATCATAAACGTTGGGTTATGTGTTGTTTATGATGTACCTTTCTGGAGTTTTTATGTACGTACATAAATATCTTGATTTAATTATTTAACATGCTACATTAATAAAATGTAGCATGTGAGATATTCAGATCTCTCATTTTCATGTTTTTACTTTTGATGATTATGGAATATTATGTTTTATTGCATTTTGCCAATATAAGGTGAAGATGATTTTGACAGTAATTTCGAAGAAGAAGATATAAGTGTAACTGTAGTGATTTTTAGTTTTGAATTGGTTTGTCCAAAATGTCAATTTTGCTGGCTCAAGTTTGATCCTAGTTTGCTTTTTAATTTATTCAAATTGGGATATCTGGTAGTTGAAATGGTTCCAATATTTTCTACTTAAGTTCTTGATCAACTAGATCTAGAAAATTATAGTAGGAATTTTATAGGGTAAGTATTAGTGTTGTTATTTATGTCTGGTGCTTTTTTGATCTGCTAATTTGATTTGCTCAGGTTGTCGGTTGATGCTTTTATCTTGTTATTTTTGTAACCAAACTTTTTGACATGTTGGCTAGATGAAGATATAGTTAATGATTAGGACTATCTGTTGGTTACTTATCTTTATTTGGCAAGGCTTCCAATGCCTTTTGCCATATGAAAGTCATCTAACCAAAAATATATTGGGTTAGCCATTGATAATTCTCAAGCTATCTTGCAGAAGAATTTTTTATAATTTATGCAACTGAAAAAATGTAGAAATTGGAATATGATTATTATCTTGCACAATATTGGATAACCGTTGGTAATATCTTGAGTCTCAGCTATAACCTGCAATATATGTGAAGTGACAATCTTCGTAGTCTTGGCCTTCTGTAAGAATATAAATGAGATGCAATGCAATATTAGATCTAACATGAGTATGACTATTGAGTACCATGGTAAGTCACATATGCATTCCATATATAGTTTGATTGGAGTATATTTTTAGGATGTTTTAAATTTTTTTGAGATAGAGAAATAAAATTATTTTAATGTTATAATGTGAATAAAGTTTTAAATTATTGTGGATTGTGTTGGAATAAAGTTGATTTCTTTATTGAAGCATGTGTAGGATATGAAATAAAGTTAATTTTTAATATTGAGATTTGTGTAGGATATAAAATAAAGTTGATTTATACTATTTTAATTTATATATGATGTGAAATAAATATAAAATAACAATGTTTTTAGAGGAATTTGGTGGTTCTTTTGGGTCCAACCAAATGAGGCCATTGGATCATGATCAAGGCCCATCAGCAATTGTCTATCATGTGGATCAAGTGACTTGTATCATATGCGCAACTCTTGTATCCCATAAGGAACTCTCCTTCAGGGCTTAAACCTTCTCCTTGAAAGATGCTTTAGGATCATATTTAACTCTTGCATACTCACCTTTTATGTGATTAAAACATCCATGAAGAATATAGATCTTGTGCTCTGCAATCTCTAGATACCTAAATAATCCTTTAAAAGTGTATCTTGTTCTCTGATTGCCCACAACATATAATTTTGCAGTGTGGCCAATTTGCATGGTACAGTCCAAGGTTGTTGAATATGCTTTGTTTTCCAATGTAAACTAAAACTTAGAATTCATAGACAACTGCCCTACATCTTTTGGAGCATATTTGACACAATTACTGAGAAAAAACTTATTAATAAATGCTATCGAAATGCATGTAGAATATATCTAGGAATTGATGCTGAAGTCCAATCAACACTGCTAGATGGGTTTTCTAGTACTCATGATGTGTTGGTTATATCTTGATCATCTTGGCCAGGTAACATTAACAATAAATTCTTGAAATATTTGCTGATCTTCATATATTTTGAGAAGACATTTAATTTAGTTGCTTATTCTTGACTGATGAGCATACACATTTTTGTTTCTTAGTGTATCCATTTAAAAGTTTGTAACATATTAAACTTTACATTATCACTAGTGCTCCTTCTGATGATCTTAATTGTTTTTTGATTTTTAGTCAGTTGCATGGGGCATTTTTGGATTTAATGGTTTTTTTTAACATTGCAAGACATAATACTTTCTTGACTATGAAACTCCTTTCCATATCAAAAAATAAAATAAAATAAAAAATAAAAAATAAAAAGACTTTGAAACTTCTTCCAACAAATCGTGGGTTTTCCTCAAGCTTCCTAAGCTACAAAACAACACAAAACGACTGAATAAGAAGATTTGGGTAAAGGTAGATACTGTTTTGCTAGATGAATATATCTAATTTTACAGTAGTTCATATGACACTTCGTAAATCTTCACATTAAAGCAGATTACTCTCAGGTTTGACCTATTTGATCGCACGTTTAAGGTTGAAAGAAGGGAGATGAAGAAAAATGAAATTTTTGAATATTCTCATAGAAGATTTAACTTTCAAGAAAAATCTAGAGAAGCTTCAAAGGTTTTTAAGCAGCTGTGTCTTAAACTACAATCTAAAATTGTGTAGATCTATAGAATTTGTTCTCTAGATTTACACCAAATTTGAATTTTGGGTTATATTGGAAACAAAAATGCCAAATACATAAATAAATAAATAAATAAATAAATAATATATATGTATATATATATGTATGTATTGCTGGAAAGTTGGAAAACTTTATTTTTCCACCTAGAATAATTCTTCTCGTCAGATTATTTGTATCATAAGTTGTGACAAAATGGGTGAATGTGTTTAACTCAACTTGAAGAATTGCTGAAACCAAAATTTGAGGGTATGGACTGAATAAATTATTTTTGAAAACTTGTAGAAGCCCACATTCCTTACCAGAAAAAATTTTGTGATTTGGATTTAAGAATCAAAAATACAGGCCAAAAAGTAAAGGTGTGTCAAGATTGGGCACTAGCTGTGAATGATGATAAAATCCTAATTATGTTGATCTTTGTTAAATCGATGTATCTAATACATATGTATAGAAAATATTATTTTATAGATTCAAATAAATTAAAAAAACATGAACTTCTGAATTGCATAGAAAAAGTAAATTTACAAACTTAGGCATTTGTTGCTTGAGAAGTGAAACATTTGTTTGGTAGTATTTAGTTAATGCCTGGTTAATTGGGTTAAGCAAGTTCCAAAGTCATAACACAGCACTTTTGTGCAAAATGAAGATAAAAGGCTTAATTAAATGATTTTTAAGTAGTAAAGGCAAATCTCTCCGATCGTTGAATTTTCTCAATGTCATCATGTTAAATGTTTTTTTTCATGCTTTGTCCTTTCAATATTTTTATATTCTACTTAATATTATTTGAATTTAATTGGTTATTGAGCTCATAACTTATCCTGAGAAGGCATATGATAGAGTACTAAGGGGGCCTTTTGATGTACTTGAAAAATAATGTTTACTTCAGATATATCAATATCATTAAAGAATTATATGATACAGTCATTATTAGCGTGAGGGTTGACAATAAATTGAAGGAGTTTCCTATTTTGATTAGACAACACCAAGGTTTTGCCTTAAGCCCTTTTTCTTATTTACTTTGGTCATAGAGGAAAATGACTAAACATTATCAAGGTGATGTTCAACTGTGCACATTTTTTTGTGGATGATACAGTTTTAATAAATGAGATTTGTGAAGGTTGTAGTTAAAATTTAGATGGTGGTGGAACACTTTAAACTGATTCATATTGAGTGGAATTGAGATAGAGTTCATGTATTGTAGGATTGGTTATTTTGAAGTAGCAATGCTTTTGCGATTTTAGGTTAGGCAATAGTCTCATCATACCAGAATTTCAAATGCTTTGGATCTATTCTTCATAGTAATGCGAGTATAGAGTATGATGTTAATAACATAATTAAGGCATGGAGGTTAAAATGGAGTGTGATATGAGCTTTATGCCATATGAATATTTCTATCTTGTTGAAGGGAAAATGTTATGAGTTTACTATATTAGTAGCTATTCTAGATGAGTGCAACTGTCAGGAAGTTAAGTAGAAAGATATTTATAAGATTAATGTGATTTGAGATGTTGATGCCTAGATGAATGATTTGGTCGCACCATGTTGGATTGCATCACTAGTTATTCTATATGTACTAAGGAGAGGGTCGATGTGGCATCTATAGAGGATAAGCTTTAGAAAGTTAGGTTTATGTTGGTTATCCATGTATTTTCAACCTGTACCGGCTCTTGTATATAGAGGATCCATGACATGGTGTTAAAGGAAGGGAGACAAAAGACCCTTGTGCTCAGAATTAGAACTGTAAATAGATCAGAATTAAGATGAGAAACCAGTATAGCTGGTCCCAGCTAGTTTGCATTATGACTATGTTGTTTGTTGTATTGCTGTCAAAACCAATGAAGTGTCTGGTTTAATAGCTTGGGCCAAAATGCATTTCATGAATAACCATCATAATCTATATCCTTTATCCTCTATATATAGTTCAAGATAGTAGGTCGACTGCTTGAATTTTGTGTAGATCTTCTACAAATTAAGCACATAGTCTCCTATTTCCCATTGTGCTTAAAAGGTGTTACCATGTAGCATTGACAATATTGGATTCGTCTTAGTGTTTGCATAACCATATGTGAATGTAAAATGTTGCCTGACCTGATGTATCTGAGTGTTACTAGAGATTTTATAGTTGGGCTAATATTCAACTGCAATGAAAAATATTACTTATAGGTGTAAATTGCAGCTTGACATTGGATCTAATTTTATGGTAGAAATTTTTTTATTTTTATTTTCCTTTCGGGATGATTGCTCTGCATTTAAATAGTGAAGCCTTATTATGATGCTTTGTCTCACAGGACTTGGCGTCTGGAAGAATGTTCTCAATTCATGAGCAAATTGATCACAAGGTTTTTCTTCTTTTTTCCTTTACACTTCTGTCCCTTTTTCGTAAGCATTGAGCCATGCTATACAAGTTTTTTGACGTTGGGAGTTTGGCCCATTAATTTGCTTATGATTATCATCTGCATGAAACTTTATCTGTGCCGCTACGGCTGTTCATTGTTTCTCTCAACTGTGGGAGGAAACATGGCAGATGATAAACTAAAAAGTATTATTATGTAGGCAAATATTCAACAATATTTTGAACATATTTTATTATGCGATCCCATGAACATCTTTACAATTTTAGCTAATTCAAACACTTTTTGGCTGGCTTAATATAGCTTTTCTGTTTGCATAAAAAGGAATTAATTTATCATTTGTTATAAAAGAAAACTATGACTGTTATATCCTACTTCCATTTCATTGTTTTTTCCTTTCAAACTAATCATCTAGCTTCATTGAATTAGGTGGTAAGGTCCCATAGGGTTAGTTTAGTTGGAAGAAAAAGGAAAAAAAAGGAAGTTTGAAAATTTTTTGTGATTTTTTTCAAAATATGTGTTTGATGGGAAATGAAGTTATATTAAAAATTATATTAGATGTAAAATAAAGTTGATTGATTTATCGAGAAATTTGTATTACGTGAAATAAAGTGGTATAATATTTGAGTTTGTGTAGAATGAGATATAAAATAAATTTTTAATTAGTTTTTAAATTAAATATATTTTTAGGCATGTCTTTTTTAGCCATGTACCAAATGTTGCCTTAAAGATGAAGGATCAGTTTGTTTGCTTCACAAAATAATAATCTTTGGCTTTTCAAATTCTCCTGTTATTTTTTTATTCCAGTTGAAGGATCATCTTTTCCCCTCAGGTTGCTGTAATGGAACTTTGGATCTTTCATGCTAATCTAGTTCATTGGTACTATTTGGCTATTTTGGATTACCCTCACCCACCCACCCCCCACCCCCAAAAACCTAACTCCAGTTTTGTGAGATTTACTTAGAAAGTTGCCTTCATAATTTTTGTTTGTGGCGGGGCAATACATGCAAAAGATTACACATTGTAAGTGTCGTTGCATCATTTATTATTCCTCTATGCCAATTGTTTTGTTAGCTCATGATAAAGTCAAATGTGCTGGAATTTGTTTAACCATTTCTTTTTGATGGTCTTGTCAACTTTGTTCCTCTTCGGTCTGAATTTGTGGTCTTGGGACTAGCGATTATGCAGGAAAGAAAATAATAGACTTTTTTTTTGAAGCATCATAGACTTTCTTTTTGATAGTGAAGAAATGAAAAGACGATCTGTTGAGTGTCAAAAGTTGCAAGCATTAGCACTGCTGAGTCTTGTTGTGTTCAAGATGCAAGAGGAAGTTTGGAACTGGAAGAATATATTTGCTCTTTAGACTCTCCAACATTGAAATCCGGGGATGACAATTATTTGAATCAACTTTACCTAGGGCAGAAGCTTGATTGTAGAATTAGCTCCATTGCTGTTTTAACTGTGTTGTTAATCAACTTAAGGAAGATCAACAAGTAGGAAATATACTACTCACTTGTTTGGTTGGAGGATAAATTTGGGTAAGGAAAGAGAAAATATTTTATTTTATAGAGTTGATTGGAAAGAAATTTATTTTAATATTGGGAGATATGTAGGATGTGAAATAAAGTTGATTTTAAGGTTGAAATTTGTGTTGGATGTGAAACAAAGTTGATTTTTAAGGTTGGAATTTGTGTTGGATGTGAAATAAGGTTATTAAAATTTATAATAAATTTAAAATAATATTATTTTATTGCTTGACCCATTTTTAGGGCTTTGCCAAACAAGCCCATAGTCTCTAAAATGAGGCGAAGGGTAACCAACAACTTTTCACTAGGCAGATCATCAATATCAAAAAAACTTTCATCATGATGGGGATTAAGCAAATATTTGTTGGCATTCGGCTGACTATGCACCAAATTGATATCATTGTGCTAAAAGTTATGAAGATTGCTTGTGCGACCAAGCATTGTAAGTGTAAATTAAAATGTAGTTTATCAACCAACGAGGTAGATGTTTAAGTTCCAATCCTTAACTTTTTGAACCTCACATTCTTGTGTTTGTCTTAGCTTTAAGACAAAGGAATGTCGACTATCTTTCTATGTATGCTTTTTTAAGCTGTGTTATTGGCATCACATCTAAAGTGATCTCATCAAACACTATCAATTTGATAATGAATATGAAATATGCTCAATCTGTTTAAGGCTCAAAGACTTCAATCGTATAGATGAGGTTGTACTTTTGTGGTATCGAGTCAAAATCTTATTCTGAAATTTTATCCAACTAGCTGAGGTACCATGTGGATGCATGGTAACTTGAAATTGTTATGCCTATACACCAAAGTAGGCTGGATCGATAATCAAATTGAAGCCGTTTTAATAATCAGTTTATAATGAGCTCCTTACCATGGTTTCTAACTAGAACTTCAATGCTCATTTGATATTCATAACTGAAGCGTTACTAAATCGATTCTAGATGATATATAGCCATGGGACCTTTGCATGTTTTTTCCTTGAACCTTAAGATTAGGTCATTTGCACCAACAGCAATATAACAACATCCAGGCCTTTGGTGCTATTTTATTCTGCAAATAGCAACAACTTATTTAGATCTAAGTATATTATTTGCACCAAGCGCTTTTATTTTATATGATTATGTTATTAGGCCTTTAGTCAATGTTTAAATTTATGTTACACCTTGCACTTTTGTTAATTGGAAGCATGAAACTGTAAATAATTAAATTTGATTAGTAGGATTAAATTCATAAGTTGTTTCCTATGATTTGAGGGCCATTTTAATTATTTAATGGGATTATATTGTTGATACTGCAATGCGATACTAAAAATAACTAGTTTGGAACATATATTCGTGAAGTATCTAATTAAAAGCAAGTTCGGGGTTTTTACATCAGAGAGACTTGAGATGCCATTGATTTTTTAAGGTCTACTTCTCCAATCGCTTTATTGAAATATTATATAAGTTGGTAGATTTTAGCGAACTTTTCTAACTTCCATCTCTTTACTATGGTTTAATTGATGGATGTCAATATGAAATAGCTCGATCTACATGGGAATTTTAAAATAACATTAAACTTGGGAAATCTCTAGAAAATTCTTGAAAATTATTTAAGTTTTTCCATCCTTCTCAGAATACCTCATTGAAAGGCATGGGGGGCTTTCTTCTACGAATATAAATCAAAATTCAGCAAGTTTAGCAAAATTCCCGTAATAACCCTCACCTTAAAAAATTCATGGAAATTATTGAAAGCCCTAAAAATACGTCAAATCACACCACTATCTTAATACATTTGGAAGAAGGGAGGTTTTCAAATCTAATCATAAATCATCAAAATTTGACCAAATTCTCAAATTTATAGAAAATCACATGAAGTCCTGAAAATTTGTTGAATCATGCATAGTGCCTCAGACAACTTAGAAGAAGGATATGGTGGCCCACTTGAGCTGTGAACTCATCGAGAATGATGACAGTTCATGAATCTTTGAAAACTCTCTTAATTGACAAATACTCAGAAATAGATAAGTAGAGGTTTCAAGAAATTGGGGAAATTTAAGGGTGGTTATGTCCCGTGGTTTTTATCTTCAACTTCGATAAACATGCCAATTCAAGTATTCTATTTTATGTGATTTCCTCGATTTAATCTTATTCAATTTCCGCAATATATCGTAAAGGAACATTGATGATTACATGTTAAATAAAGATGTGAAAGGAGCAACTTGCTCCGTATGAATCTGAACTATTGGGTTAAGGTTTCATCTCGTTAAACATTTTCGAATACAATGTCTTTGATAGCATGACTAATTACATTAAAACTTTGTATTTGTGGTCTCGTTCCTTGTTAGCCCAGTAAACCAAAATTCGGCAAAGCTTTGTGATTCAACTTGTATCTTAGATCTTTTGAACTTAAACAAGGGCATTTGTAAGCTTGCTGAGGCATATAACCTCTCGAACACCGTGTCTTATGACGAAAAACTTATGGTGCTGTTTTGTGCCTTGCCAAGTCACTACGCAATGAAAAATGAGTAATGCTTAGCGATCCAAATCCATGAATGTTCCTTTCAAAACCATGAATGTTGATTTCCCATGCTTTACTAAATGCAGTTTAGAGCATATTGCAACACATGACACCCTAGAAAATCTTCTTTGGTTGTGTAAAACCTTCATAGTGCATGCTCTGTGCTTTTCTACGTCACTAATTAGCCAAATCGGGTTAAGCTCACTAAATCAATGCCGATAATATTGTCTGACATCAAACTTGTAGTTTGTTTTAGAATTTGTGGTGCCTATTCTTTGACATGACAAATGTCTTTTGTCTAAATCCGAAATGAGATGATCATAGACCTACCTAAAGGTTTAAAAATTTGGTAAGACCTAAACCCCTAGTTTAAAATGTCACTGATCGATGGGAAATTTGAATCACATTAGGTTATTAACTGATGTCCCTAAGGGACTTAAGTCCCATCAAACCCATTTAGTTGAGTAGAATGTGAAATAAAGTTGATAATTTTATTAAAAATAATTTAGTATAAAATAATATTTCTTATATTAAAATTTGTATAACATGTAATAAAAATTTGTTTATTTCTTCTTATTATTCTTATTATTTAAACTAATACCATTTAGTCGCATCATGCGGTACAATTAAAAAATTTTATGTATAAACAATCAAAGTTTTTATTTTTCTCAATTGCAATCTGCACATTGAACCCTAAAATCATGCAACAACATTAAAATAAACATCCGCTGAGGAAAGTCTAATTAAGTCTAATTGTGCCATATATGTAGCATTGTGCAAGCACTGGGTCCCAATCCTAGTCATGATTCACGAGTCTAAACTTGTCATTTGATGTTCATTTCGATTATTAATGAATAATGAGCTTTGAACCTTATGGCCTAGGAATGGCAACGGGGCGGGTTTGGGTCGGGTTTATATATACCTATACCCGCCCCGTTATATATTATTCATTACCCATACCCACCCCATATCCGTTTTCGCCTAGCCCTTATAAATCCCTAGACCAGGGAACATGGTATCTTGGTGGGTATACCATCGTCCCCCAACTAATTTGATGCCAAACAACTCTAAGACATTGAACAAGAAAACAAAGATATTTGTTTCTTTTAATTAAATTTTTTTTTCTTCATGGGAATGAATGGTTATCCATAGGGGCTTGCATGTGTGGTAAGATTTTGTACCCAAAATATGAACCCCGTAAACTTTAAACCATGTTCTCGTCATTTGCCTCTTAATTTTGGAATCAACACTAATAAAGAAACTAGTACTGTAAGTTAAAATATGATTGAAATAAAATTTGTTATCTATTTAGTTTGCACTCTCATCATGTGCTCCATATTTCTATTGTTAACCAATTAGATGCCAAATGCAACAAATAGTATACAGAAAACTAGAGAGTACTTTAAATGAGACATGGATAAAACAATGGAAGTCCATGGGGACATGCTACCAAGATTACAGGAAGATGCCTCTTTTGAAATTCTTGTTGATAAATTTCATCTGCACTAATATGTTAAGCAACACCACCTAATATTATCAAGAATAAATAAATAAAACTCAGACACCCAGGTGCTAAAATAATAATTATCATTTAATAGAACTCAAATTATCATCAAAAGGTAGAAAAGATTGTTTGATGGAATTGTTCAATGCAGTTCAGTGGCAAATTGAGGTTGGAATGATTTTCAAAAATTCATTATGAAAATAAATGTGCATGATTAGGTGCACAATATATGAGGTTGGAAAAGTTCCGGATTGGAACTCATCATTCTGGTTATTTTGTTGACAAGTTTATTTTAAATTTTGTCATTGCATGCTCGCATGAGCATTTCTAATAACTTTAGCACAATGATGTAGAAGTGGTGCACTGTCAGCTCAATGCCCACAAATTTTTTTTTGATCCTGATCTTGATGAAAGTCTTTTTAATTTTCATCAGCTGTTTGCTGGAAGGTTGTTTGTTGCTTTTGCCTCATTTGAAGTATTAGGATACCTCACGACTTTCTGAGGAATATTTCCCAACTGTTAACCTTTTTCAAGTTGATTAACATACTTAAAATTGCATGGGAGATAATTCTACATCTAGCTTGGAAATGGAGGTCGTTGTAGTAGTTTTCCATATTTAGAAAATCAACCTTTTTTGCATGACATTATTATTATTTGACCTTGTAACATCCTGTGTCCCAAATGTAAAGGTATTATATTCTTTAGTTTTAGGAAATTGCGTGACTTGAGTTTTCCCAGGAGGGTCACCTATCCCATTGTTACTTTAGCTCAAACATATTTAAATATAGAATTTCTTATCATTAGTCTTACGATTTTTCTCAAAAGACGTCTCTACATTTTGGACATGAAATGTTACGTTGTGGAGTTCTATTGATTACATAGCTTCAATTTGGCATTGGACTACATCAGATGCAATTCCCTTAAAACAGTTCTTTTATGTGTTTTTTGATGAATTCCTTTTTTTTTTTTTCATGAAATCCAGTTTGAGTTTGATTAAAAGAAATTTGTCATCTGCAGTTCTCAGGTTGTCTTGACTTCAATGTGCAGGTGAATTTCATCATGCAAGAAATTCAAAATAGGCATCTTCCTTTAATCTTGGTACTGTGCGTCCTTGGATTTAAAATACTCTTACTTTTTTTTCTTTTATATTTTTGCATTTAAACCTAATAGATTAAAAATCAATGAATGTCCATTTTATGATGACAATGAAAACTAATAAATGAAAAAATTATATTTTATCTTTTTTTGTCTTACTTATGGTACTAGTTTCTAGATTAGTCTTGATTCTGAACATGAGGTGTATGCTGAGCTCATTGTTTGTTTACCTCCATATTTTTGATGATTTATTCTCTTTGTTTGGTTTTCAAGGTTGGGCATTCTATTGGCTCATATATATGTATGGAAATCTTTAAGAAATTACCTGAGCTGGTAATGTATTTCCTGAGGTTGGTTCACAAGCCAAACAAGTTGGGATTTTTTTCAGAAAATCAGAAAGAAGTTTGCGTATTTTTTGCAGGTGGTATTTTCAATGTCCCTGTACCCGTTTGTGACATTAAATAAAGAATCATTGACACAACATGTAATTGGAGTGCTTGCAAGGTACTTGATAACATGTATTTTTTTTTGAACTAATAACATGTATTGTATACACCAAATATGTTACATTTAATTTTGGTGTTGATATTATTGTATGATCTGGTAATGCAATAAGTTGGAATGTGTTTTTAATTGCACAACCAATTATGTCTCTAAGCGACATATCAAAATTTGTCAAATTTTATCAAAAAAAGGATTGCGGGTTTATATTTTTGATATGATGGCTTTCCAAAAGCATAGACCCTTATGGTTAATCTTTTGTTCCATTGAGAAGCAGACTTTTGATGGAAGGAGCAAAAATCTATGTTTGCTTGTAAAAATAACCTAGAATTTCTTTTGGCATCAAATTAGGTAAGGGATGATAGTACAACTTGTAGTCCCATTTTCCGACCATCTAAGGATTTACAGGTTAAACTGAATTCATTTTAAGCCAAAGAGCATTTGCTGTTGCTACAGGTGCCTTTTTGTAAGACGTGTTTCCTTGTCCAAGGACAACCCCTCTGACTTGGGCTTGATGGGATTTAAGTCCCTTGGGCATGTCTCTTACACATAACCATGTGTAATTTGTTTTTGGCATTGATCAATAAAATTGTCATAGTAAGGGTTTCAGGTTTTGCCAAATTTGTTGACTATTAGGTAGGTGTAGAACTATCCCATATGGGATTCAAGACAAAAGGCAAATGTCGTGTGAAGGAATAAGCATTATAAACTCAAAACAAACTATGAGTTTGCTGTGAGATAGTATCATTTTAATGGCTACTTAAACTTCTGGCAAGCCACAAAGACGCCTCTATGTAAGGTTTACATGATAAGATGTGGTGTTCAAGAAGTTATGCACTCAACAAACTTATTTGTAATTTGGTTATGTTCAGGAAAACTGCTGATATGAGTTGGATCCTTGAGGTTTTACTCAATTTTGTTTGGCAGTGGACTATTGTGCAGTTAGTCATGCTTTTTTAGCATGCTTTTTAGAGACATTTTGTCTCAAAATGTTTACGAAGAAAAAATGTTAACCCTATAGTTTAAGCTCATGCTAAAGCATCAAACCATTTATGTCTTTAACATTAAATCTAGATCCCTATTAGATATGTTCCAGAAAATGATAAAGTAAATCGAAGGAACTTAAAGTTAAATGGCCAAATTTGCATGTTTATGTCTTCAGCCTTCATCGTGTCAACAACCATTGGTAAGACTTCTTTGTCTTGATCCTTATGTTTTTCTAATTTCAGGTACCACCGCAATTTTAATTTGGTATTTAGTCATTTAACGTTTTTTTACTGCTTTATTGTTCCCGACGAGTTCATGGCTAAAGTGGGTGCCACTTCCCTAGTTGTTCTAGTGTGTGATGTATGACATCATTTGTCATATTCTTAGGCTTTGTAGTGTTTGGGGAACAAGTTTTTACAGGCCCATAGAAAATTTGAGCCATTCAATCTATTACGGTGGCTTAATCTTTACATGGACGAGCAACTTTTTTTTGTTGTTTTATTCGAGAATTTTGCATTGTTACTCTCCCTCCATAAGTTGTCTAAAGAAATTGGAGTTTAGTTGGACCGTTATTTACTATGCCTTTGAGTCCCTTAGAACAAGGTTAATCGAATAACTATGGAGTTTGAAACCAAGAAGGGCATCCAATAATGTATTTTAGTAAGCAGCTCTATGATTCTTAATAGAGATACTCTATAAACAATTGTGAGTTTGATGCATTACTATAGTCTCTACGCTATTAGAGGCATTATCTTTTACCCAAAGAGTTGGTACTCTACTCCAATCATCAGACCTCATTGTTACCTGAATGCTTAAGGAAACCAAGTGCCTGGCATGCTGCATGGCCTCAATTATTTCATGAATATTTGTTTGTTCCAAGATACAAATTTGGGGTTGAGAAAAAGGCTGCTGATGCTCTTAACTTGTAGCAATGTTACTTCATATTATCAGTGTGCAAGTGACTTGATTTGATAGATTGTCTGTTGATTGCCAAAGTGCTCAGATTTCAGGATAATATACTGTAGTTTATTGAGGATCCCCTAATGAGAAACCCCAACTACCTATTGAAAGATGGGTATGTGTGAGGGCATATGGTGGGGACACAGATCAGCATCGAATCGGATGGCTAGGATGACATCATGTGCTGAATCAAAATTCAAATTCAAATTCAACTTAATTAGAGCTATTAGAGATTTCTGTATTAGCTTTATTTAAATTTGATTTGATTTGATTCAGAGCATATCTGGAAGATTTGAAGACTCACTATATTTGGAGCTGATTTTATTTTATTGTAATAAAATTAGTTCCATATTTGCTTTTATTTATTTGGTATTTTATTTTCTGCATTTAATATTGTATTTTCAAATTTCTACATGGGATCTCTCTATATAAAGAGGTCGCCTTGCATTGTAAAAGATAGAGCGTTTGATGAATGAAATTATGTTTGAGTTTTCTCAGAGCCTAGATCCGGGTTAAGGGGTCGATATTCCGATGAAGGAAAGGGTAGGGTTAGCCTTTGGTGAGAATCCTCAAATTAGCTTAGTTATCCACTTTTCAAAATAAAAAAATCTTTTCCTTCCCTCAGCTCAACCAAACTTCAGGCCCCTTGACGTAATTTCCCAGCCCTAATATTCAATCTACCTCCTC
>KZ451974.1:2708721-2724945 GCA_002786265.1 Apostasia shenzhenica | reverse complement strand
CCCATTTCACAATACAAGCACTTCCTGGTTACTACACTTGAAATAATTTGCAATAGTCTCTTTAATAATTATAGGTCTCAGTTATATTTCAAAACCTTCATAAAATAAAACAACAATTAACATATGCAATTAAATAATAAATATATAAGTACGTAAAATAATTTCATACTTATAAATTTCGGATTGGATTTTTTTCGGATCGGATCCGACCCGGCAATACTTAAATGGAGCGGGTCGGATTTTCGGAACAATCGTGCGGGTCAAAAATTTATTCCGTTTCATAAGATAATCGGTTCGGATCACGGATCGGATCGGATCAAGATCCGACCCATTTGTAGGCCTAGCTGAAGCCTAATGCCTGAAGGCCTTAGCTCAGCATGAAGCTTAAACCCAAAGGCCTAAGGCTAAAGCCTAAACCATGAAGGCCAAACCTTGAAGTACAAACCCAAATGCCCAAAGCTCGAAGCCCAAAAGCCCGTACTTGAAGCCTAAATATGAAAGGACTAAGACCGATGGCAAAAGGCTCACTCCTGAAGCTCGACGCCTAAAGCCTGAACCTCGAAGGCTGATGCCCGAAGCTTGAAGTCCAAAGCCCTAAGCCAGAAGTCAAATCCTAAAGCCTGAAGCCCCAAGCTCAAAACCTAAAACTTGAAGGCCCAAGCTCGATGCCCAAAGCTTGGAGCCCAAAAGGCCAAAGTTCAAAGTCCAAAGTCAAAATTTTGAAGGCCTAAGCTTGAATCTGGAAACTTGAAGTCGCAAACCCAATGCTCGATATCTGAAGCCCACAGGCGCAAGCCTGAACCCTAAGGGTAGAAGCTTGAAGCCCAAAGGCCAAGGCCTGAAGCCTAAAAGCCCAAGCCCAAAGTTCGAGGCCCGAACCCTGAAGGTCCAAGCCTAAATCTTGAACTAAGAAGCTTGTAACTCGAAGCCTAAAACCCGAAGGCCCAAGCTTATAGCTCAAAACTTGAAACTAGAAGCTCGAAGGTCCAAGCTAGAAGCCCAAAAGCTTAGGCCTGAATCCTAAAACTTGAAACCCAAAAACCAAGACCGAAGCCATAACATCAAAGTTTGAAGCACAAAGCTGCAAGTGTAAAGCCTAAAACCTGAACCCTGAAAGCAATATTCTAAAGCCTGAAGGCCCAAACTCCAACCCTGAAGCCAAAACCAAGAATGTCAGAGCTCTAAGCTCGAAACCTGAATCCCTAAGCCCGTAGCAAGAAGTTCTAACCCCAAGGCCCGAAGCCTCAAGGCCGAAGGCCAAAGGCCTATTAGGACTGCGATGCCATGTCAGCCATGCTCGTCTTAGAAAGGCAAGGCCTGGTATGACCAACCTAGGTCAAGTTCATTATATATGCCACTCAACCAATCATTGTTGGTGTCATTTCAATCCAGGCTCCATGCAAACAAATCCCTATTATCCCCTGTTAAAGCTCACATCCAGTGGTCAACTACACATAGTTGTCTCCCTCAATGGCCCTACAATGACTATAAATATTAAGACTTAAGCTACACACATGACCTTTCTTTCTCAGTTGTATCTCTCTATTTCTCCTTTTGATTTGCCTCCTACAACATTGTAATTACTTCTAGTGGATCCTTTGCTGGAGATGGAGTTTGGGCCAGCTCAATCAGTGAAGGTAGGAGGATCTCTTTGAACTACCGAAGCCTTTATGTTCTTTACTTTTCTACCTCTCTCTCTGTTTCTCACTCCCCCCCCCAGTTTTTCTCATCTCATGCTCATGTAGGTTGTATGCAGCATGCTTCCGACTAGCAGGACTCTCATATTCTTTTGTTCATATTTTTGGTGCTTTTATTGAGACTTACTAGCATAGTTAGCAGAGTACCCAGTTTCACTAACCTCCTTAGGCAAGCACGGAGAGGAGAGGTCCTTGTGGATGAAGGTTCTAGCTCTAGCACTCGCCATAGTTCTAGGGCCACATCCTTTGTCTTGCATGACATCCGGATGGAAGAAATGCGCACAACCCTTTGGCACCTCACTAAGTAGGTGGGGCCCTCACCATTGTCATCGCTTAGGTGGATTAGGGGCTACACCTAATTCTTGTCCCTTGTAGGTTCTGCAACCACCTTTTGGCTCGTTAAAGCCTTAGAAGTGACAGTCGATTCTCAAGTGCAAGTCGCGCAGCCTCTCTCGCCAAAAATAGTGACTGGACCTTCCAACCGCGTTCGACACATGACCCTATTTTCCTTATGTTCCCATCACTAGCATGTCCCAACTGACATTGTTGTGGTACCTTTGCTAGCCTTTGCCTTTATTGATGTTGCCTTAATACGACAAGTGACACAAGCTCCATTAGGTGTAGCAGGCTTAACTATCATAGGCACATGCGGTGTGACGACTTGGCGAGTGATTGTCAGGGTGATGTTTATATGAGTGAGTCGGAATCATCCAGACAAGGAGCTATTTCTGGCAGGCTTCTAGGTGAAGAGGGATATGAATGAATCATTGTATATCGGAAATGGACGAGAGTTCCTAAGCTGTATAAGTACATAACGTAGATGTTAAAACAATGTCTAAGTGATATATTGAATATTTTAGGTGACAAACATGAGAATTAAGATTTTGTTCAAACTATTGGACTATCATACGCTCTATTAATCAAAGTCATCATTTAAAATCTTAAGTTCAGTTACTCCTATATTTAATTATGTTTCAATGGTTATTAAGTTTCTGCGAGCCATGAGTTCGCAAAAAATACTAAGATATTTGGGAATTGGTTAGGAAAATTATTGTTGTTTGGGGCAGAGAATATTCTAATGTCCTTGGACGTCATAGACATTACTTCTGCAAGTTACACAAATGGCAACTTGTTTCAATGGTTAGATGTTACTTGGACAAATTCCAAGGAAGCCAGAAGATTTTTCACTTGTTACTCTATATTGGGAATTGTAGTTACTAGTTAGAATGCTATCTTATTTTTGAGGTACATATCTGCCCCAAGATGTAGATACCATTGCTCTCCCAAACTAACCTTGATCTTTATATACAGTTCAAATTCTAATGGGATGCTGCCTTCATAATTAGGCTTCAAAAAATTTTCAATTGATCCACTTTAGCCTGGTAAAACAATGCATATTGAATTGGTGTAATTTTTCAGAGTAGTTAACCATGAACAAGTATGTCGTCTATGTAATCTATCCAGGTCTCAAATTGCTTATATATGTGGCAATGATAATGAAATGCGGTGAAAGAGAGTTAGGGTATGTTTCCTGTATTTTCACTGAGAAGTAGCTGTTAAAATAATTTTAAATACTGGAACTGGACAATTTCTAGTAGAGAAAGTGTATCCTAATGTCTCATCTGATGTTGCATCTAATAATATACTGTTACTGGTATAGTGACATGAAAGCTCCTTAAAGTCAGTATCTCATCTTCATTATTTGTTTGTTATGTTGTAATTTATTTATCGTAATGAAGTGTTTTTCACTTGGATTCTGTTGTTTGCTTTCAGGTCTTCCCTTTTGAGTGTAAGTGTCAGCTATCTGGTGGCTTTTTTTGGTTCATTTCCAGTGTCTATTTCAAGTGCTCTTGTAAGGACAATTCTTGGTTCGTCATGGTCTGAAACAGCAGTTGATGCTGCATGCAATGCCCTTTTGAAGGTTACATTTTTTTTTCAAAAAGTTGTCATTTTAGAAGTTCTACCAAGTTGCAATCGTAATACTGAGTGCTTAACTATATCTAAGTGGTACAACTTTTTGCAAGCATTGTCATGTAGAATTTTCTTCTTGCTTTCCTAAGCTTTTAAGATGGTTCATATGAAAATGTAAATTCCTCAAAGTATTTCAATGGTAGGATGCATTTTTAAAATAATCTTGTTGTGGTTCGTTTGCTACTTTACGATATATGTGAAGAGTAGTGTTGGTTCACAAGTTATTGAAAATCGACAGAGTTAGTAACTTGTATGTTCGTATTTGAAAATTGAATTCTCACATCAAAACAGATGAAGGGAAATATAGTACATAACTAATTTATAGTGGTTCAGCTCAACTAACTTTACTTCTCCGTACACTTATCATTAGGACATTTTCCACTTGAATCGTTCTTCGAAAACCACCGGCAGGCAAGCCAATGCAATCCCTCCTTTTTGTAAGACAAAACATAAACAATTCGTGCTCACAAAGCTAGGAGTAGCTGTGCTTTTGGTCATACTTGACCTAGGAGACAAGAGATGCGCTATGAGCTGATGCTTAATCTACTGCAAAGGTAGAATGAAATGTCTGTTAAAACCTCCACTGTATATTCTATATGTGAGCTTAAAAGATAATAGATAAAAACTGAGTGTATTTTTGGCTGCAATATATCTCTAAACCAGCTATTAAAAATCTCTCTACCATTCATTACAAAATGAAAATAGATTAACGGGCCATTAGACTGAAATTCAATTTATTTGTAAGATATGATACCTCTGTTGTATTGTCTTGCTTAATCATCAAGGGGTATATACGAGGTAATCATAGGCATAGGCATACTATTTTCTAGGAAATATTTCTACATATATTTTACTAGAAAGTTACATCAATTGCACGTAAGTCTCAACCTATGAAGCATGGACACTTCAAGAAACCACGTCGTGTCCGTGTCGGATACACAGACACTAGTGGACACGCGAGGACACGCGGGGACACCGTATCTGACTTGCCACGTAGCGTGTTCTAATAAAATAATATTAAAAAAACTAAAGGACACTTCTTGGACACGCAAAGATACTTTGGGACACCTTAGGACACTTCTGAGATGTAGGACACTTCTAGGACACATAAGATAGAATTGGATATATTTAATTGTCCGTGTCCTATATTTTAGAAAATCGTTGCGTCGACGTGTTATGTCGTGCTTGTGCTTCATAGGTCTCAACTTGTGAAGTAGACACAATCAGATCTTTGCGGTCCATAGTATGTTGAAGGTATCATCTTTTCCTTAAATTGGATGAAATTTAATCCCACCTTTAATGTGGAATGAAAATCAAATTATTTTTTAAAATATAAATCAGTAATGTTAAGGAATTTATTTAGATTAGGCTCCATATATTTCTCTAAAATATAATAATATGATAAATGATGTTTCAAGTCTCATAAATAAAATTATTTTAAAATTAAAATTAAATTAGATCAATGATAAATTTTTTTTTATTAATTTAGATTAGGTCAATCAATTGAAATTCAATAGATCAGGTCAGGAATTCAAAGATTAAATGGATTGCCTCAAACTAAGATCCAACATTCTCGCCAGCGCTGTTGTGTAAGTCTTACATGTGGCTAATGTTGGTGAGGTCACAGGGGCTCGCATGGGCTTTGTATGCTAACGTAAGCTAGGTGGTCGCATGCAAGCGGCGCAGCGGGAGTTGAGACAAGCGGTGTTGCGGGCTCACAAAGACATGGGAGAAAAAGGGGGAAAGAAAGAAAGAGATTTGAGAAATTTTTTTTAATAATTGGATAAGTAGGTTGATTTAAAGATTCTCATCCAAGGCTAATTCATTCTCTTTTCTATTCAAAATATCGATTCTCTAACCCAAATCTTGGTTCACACTCACAAAACCAAATTTCATTTAATCAAGTGTCTAATTTTATTACAATGCAAGACGAACCTTTTATATAGAGATCTCATGATAAATTTGAAATACAATAATAATTGTTGAAAATAAAATACCAAACATTCCTAAAACAAATAATGAAAATACAAATAGAATAAAATCAACTTAATATCAAATCATCATAAATCTCCAAAATCTTTAATCTATCATAATCTTTAGAGTCTTCAATTAATTCAAAATCAAGTCCTCAATCACCACCTAATCTATTATAAGTGTTTTTGGTGATTTTTCAATAATCCAACTAGAGTGATGTGATGTGATCTCAACAATTGGTTGTATCACCTGCCTAATTTGAGCATGTTGAATTGTGTCTCCATCAACTGGCCCTAGTGGGAGGAACTGTACCCTATTAAGTATTGGTTAAGTGACTCATGTCTCTTCAAGTGAGTCAGATTAATCTACTGCAGCCTCTGAGCCTCCTGAGAAAAGGTTCAAATCTTTATCGAGCCAAATATTATTAATAATTGAATTCACTAAAATTATTTGCTCAACAAAGATTAATTTCATTAGCTCTAATATTGACATAAGGATAAATTTTATAGACACTCATAAATAAAGCTACACTTAAAGGAAATAAAAAGCTAAGGCCTCAATAGATATTATTGTCAGGTTTTAATAAGCACTAGATCTGAAATATTAAAAATTCGTCTGTTCCTATGAACTAGTAATAAAATTAAAATTTATCATTTAATTAATTAAAATTTTAAAATAATTTTAATTTGCAGACCTAAGCACCTTGTTTGTTATATCATTACATTCAAAAAATTTATTGCCCAAAATCTTAATAATTCACCTTTTAAATTGCTTATTATTTTATTAATTTAGTATGAAAAATAAATAGCATGAAAACAAAGACATCGACTTTTGCAATTAACTAATATAAAATATAAATGCGAATGCTGGCTTAGACTCTCAAACATACAATGCTAAAAGAAAGCTAAATGCATGTAGGCATGACTCATAACCTACTAGATTCTACTGAATAACTCAGTGATCAAAGGTATGTAAATAGTAGGTTAAGATAATGAGGTGCTACAGGGTCTTCTAGAAATAACCGATGAATTGAACATCTCACCAACTAGAAGTGGGGCAAGCTAACTGTTGAATCTCACATGCTCTCTATAGGTATCAATATAGACTTGATCCTATTACTAGATCTATAGTGGCTATAGGTGTACTCAATTAATTTTGAACCCATTAACCTCACAATCCATGTGACGCATAATCATATCAGTGTGCTTTAATTTGTTGTTGCGATGTTCAAATGAATTTGTCACCTCACTTGACTTTATGATATATTCTTTTTCATGCCTCCGTTTGATAATTATTTTCTTCAATTTATTTTTTGATGTCTTCCTTATAATTTTTCTTTTCCTTAAATTCTTTTTCTTCACATCTTTCGTACTCTTAGATAAAGTATAACATTTTCTTTATTAAGGAATGTAAAAGTTTCGATAGGATATTCCTCCTTGCTTTCCATGGGGTCGAGTGTACTAATATAGGTACTAGATGTGTATATGACACTTTATAGTTATCCTTTGTCAAAGGTGGACTAATGGTATTAACTTGGACAGCGATAGGGTGCTCATGATGTCTATGTCTAAGGAAGGTGACCTAGATGTGGGAAACGGTAAGGCTTGAGGGATCACTACTCTACTGGTGGGTCGAATAGTAATATGTCCTAGTACTTACATGACCCTCTTTGAGGTAAAAAGATTTTTTTTCATAATTTTAATTTAAACTTGTCCCAAGTCTTAATTGGTCCCAACCTATAATGTTTTAGAAGGCACTCAACATAATTGATATAAATCTGGGATTGCGTCGTGAGTGTTTATTTTAACAAACCTCATTTTCCTAGCTTTAGAGAAATTGCACAACTCAAAATAACAATCCATACATGCATATCACTCTAAATATGCATTTTGATCCAACCGACCATTATAACAAAATATTTATGGTATTTTCATTCTAACAAAGGACTTAGATTGTTCTTGTTCAATTGTCTAAGTCCTAAAAGTCATTCTCTGACCTAGACACTTTAATCTAGGCATGATCTCATATAAGAAATGTTGTGATACTCTACCAATCAGAATGAAAATATAAATAACATGCAATGTAATTGAATATATAAATGCAAAAATAAAATACTCGAAAAATTCACTAACCTAAATCGTACTTTGATACCAATTTAATTTGAGATGGAACATAAAATTATATTTTAGGATTTAAATTAATAATATTAAATAGCAAATTATTTCAATTAAGTTCAAAATATTTATAAAATTTTTATTGTGTTAAAGAAGATTCCAAATCTCGCAATAAAATTACTTTAAATTAAAATTAATTGGATTGGTAATAAATAAGAATTTACTAACTCAGGCTAGAGTGGTCAATTAAATTCGATAAATCTGATCTAGAATTCAGAGATTAAATAGGTTGCCTCAAACTAAAATCCAATAGTAGTTTAATACTCAAAAGTGAATATCAGATCACTCAAATAGAAGCAAATCAATTAACTAGATCGAGAAAATAAAATTTTAATTGGATTTGAATAATCAATAATACGTTGGATTCAATTTAAAATTTATGCCTCAATTAGAAATCCATATACCTGGTAATTTTTTGGAATTAGATCTCATGGTTCCATTGAAGGGACAACCACAGGTTTAGCAAGTTTGTTCTGCACGCAAAGAAGAGGCTGGTACTAGCAGTACGGGACCAACAAAACTGATGGCAAGGGACCAAGGATGCGTAGTTGCCGACGGGCTTGTTAGCCGAGCAAGGTCGCAAGAGCAACAACTTCGGAGCTAGATCGCAGGCCTTGAGTGCCACCTTGTGTAGATCTTGCACGTGGCTCGCGCTAGTGAGGCTGTAGGGGCTCACGCGGGCTTCCTGTGTGAATAGTGTTGGCGAAGTGGAGTGCAGAGGCATGGATGGAGATGAGATAGATGGTGCTACTAGCTCATAAAGACAGGGTAGAAAGAGGGGAAAGAAAAAAGGAGATTTGCGACTTTTTAAAAAAAAATTAATTGAATAACTTGGCTGATTTAACAATTCCTACTCAGTGCTAGTCTATTCTATTCTCTATCCAGGATGTCGATTCTCTAACCTGAATCTAGGCCGACACCCACAAAATACTAGCCTATTTCATCAAATCTCTAATTCTATCACAATACAAGGCAAACTTTATATAGAGATCCCATAATATGTTTAAAAATGCAATAATAATTGTTGAAAATAAAAGCATATTGGATTGTGTCCCCATCAATCTACTGTTCATCTATCATTTGTCTAGCTTGTTAAGACTGATAACCAATCATTTTTTTTTTCAATTAGAATGATTCTAGGACAGACCTGTTGTGATTTCTATTATGTTGTCTATGCAAATGACATTCCTAACTATATTTTTTATCTGACTTACTCTTGTTTGACGATAAATATAAGCGCTGGAAAGTATGAATTGATCAACAATGATGAGTGCTAAATTGGGAAGTATGAACTGATCAACAATGAAAACTGACAAACATCAGTTTTTGCTTTTCAAGAAAAAAATGTTTCAGTCATTTTTGACTCTATACTTGTTCTGTGATAAATATGAAAGTATTGGTATATATGAACTGATCAACGATGAATACGAACAAAGCACAGTGGTCAGTTTTTCCTCATAAAGAATCGTGTTGGCCTGGCCTTACTCCCAAGAGTCCTATGCACAAATCCCAAGCGCAAAGTACTTCCTCAAAAAAGGAAATGAAGGTAGGAAACCAAGCCCAAGCACAAAAAGACGAGACAATGAATATTAATTATAAAAAATCAGAAACAAAGAGCAGAACTGCATATAAAAGCAAATCCCTGAGGTCTATATCCATCACAAGTTTTTCCTATTACTAAATTTGCTTCTATTGGTCCAAAGGACATCTCTTAATTTTGATGAAGTCCTAAAATCAATATCCAATTTTCAATCAGATCCCAATTGATCATGATCGTGAAGTTTGAACCAATTGTTTTTCAATTATGCAATAGTACGTGAGCTTTTTCAAAGCATATAGCACTTTAGTACTGACGAAAGCAAAAGTCTAAAATATCCATTTCTTTAAACTTTCACCAAATCAGAAAATAGGACCATTTATAGCCTAGTTGATGAAATGCAGGTAATGAGAAATTTGTTGTAGTTGGCGAGATCACAGTTATTCCATTTTTTTAAATTTGCTTTTCCTTACACTACATATTGGTGATATTTTTGCAATGCAGTATTTGGCAATGGCCTCTTATGACTAATATCTACTTGTATTCTTGGAGAAAACTCTTATTACAACTTCTATATGATGATTTTGTTCTTATAGACAGCTGTAAGTACATGCTTAAAATATGGAAAAGTCGCTTGATTTTTTCTTCGTTTGAACATATGCAGTATCACACAATGCGCAATGCACTGTTCATGGCAAAGACAGAATTTGAAGAGGTACCTATGACTGGTGCTAATTTATTGAATATGGTAACGTTCCAGGTTAGAGAACTTGAAGAAACATGGGGTTTGATCTAAAAAATCTATAATAGAACAGTGAAAAGTTTAATCTTGACTTCCCTCTCTTATATCAATCAAAATTTTATATGGAAAAATATATGCTGCTTGGATGATAAATTTCTTTTCCATGCCATGGTTATTATAATTAGTGCTATTCATCTAACTTTCAGACTAAACATATTGATATGGGATTCATATGCTTGCCATCGTTACATTTTGATGGTAGTGCTCCAAAATTTTCATGATGGTGACCCCTCTAGTTAGAGATGATGTTCTCTCTTTACAAGGAGATTGCTAAATTGAATATTCTTTGATCACACCTGGCCAAGTTCACCGCATCTTTGGGTTTTGAAGAGGACATTATACCCTTGATAAATCATGCTTTAACCTTGATTTTTTTGTACAGGAAACTAGTTTATTTTCTGAAAATGTAATTTATTTGTGTATTACTCATACCAGATATCTCTTGCAGCAAAATTTAGTGGATTAATTGTATCCTCTTTTGACATTTTTGTTCTAGTCTAGCTTTCAGCGGAACCTGACTGGGCATTCATGAAGGAAAACGAAAAGAAGATTGCATTTTTGTTTGGTGTTGATGATCACTGGGGGCCATTGTCCCTGTTTCATGAGGTGAGTGCTTCTCCATGCTACTAAGTTCGGCTGACAATCTCAGAAGATAAATAATTTATAAGCTTCCTAGTTAGTTAACATAAATTCGATACTTGTATCCAAGGGAGTTTGAAGGTTTTCTTTGGTGGTTGAGCTAAGATATGATTTATGCAAACTTTGTTAGATATATTCTGGTCAAATCAGGAAAAATTTTAATTATATAAATCACAGTAATATGCTTTGCTTTCTTTGGACAGTCGGCTGATTAAGTACTAGAAAACAAAGAACATTGGATGTGCATGTCCTTGTGGTTTATTGTTTTGTAACCTTGTGCATTTTGGTTGGGTTTGATGTGAGAGTTATTAACATATGTTTATGGAGTAACTTGCCCAACTGTTTGATTTGCTAATTTTTTTTTCGTAAACTGCACCCATTTTAATCCTCTTGATTTTGTTTTCTAGATTTTCAGTTAAACTAGCTTAAGAGAAGCAAATGGGTGATTGGTTTGTTCCTTGCATAATGTGGAGTACTTGATTTGATTGGTAAGAGCCATTATTGGCTTGTTGGAATATATAGAGCAACATTCTTGATTTAATTGGTTAGAGCCATTAGAACGTCCTTTTACTGAGCAGTGGCATTACATTGTGAAACTTTGATTTTCATGATTTCTACTTTTTCTTTACTTCTCCTCTCTCTCAGCCCCCTAGTCTTCCCCCTCAACCATTTTTGGTCACACTTCTTAGTGGTCTCTTTCAGTCCATATCTTATCCTGATCTTGTCATCACAATTGGTTTTATATCTTCTCCAAGAAGATAGTTCATGTAGATGAGACTTGAGGTGTTATTCAAAATTTGAATCTTAGAGAAGTACCTTGAAGCTAAGAGGTTCAAACTGATTAAAAATTGCATGTACTGTACATTTGATGATTTTCAAGCGACAATGTCTTGAGATAAGATTGGATAGTTCCGTTTTGCGAAAACATCAATTACCTCAATCCATTACCATAGTATAAAGTGAGAATGATGCAGGACGGACGAATGACGATGCAGTTTAGAGATCAGCAATTTTATAAAGCAGATTATTTACAAACTAATGCTAGAATATCATAGAACAATTTCGTAATGACTAAGAAATTAATTAAATCCGCAAAACTGATTTCTTTCAAAATTTAAAATAAATTAGATCAAAGGTAATTGCAAAAATTACCAATTCAAATTATGCACAATCTGGTTTTCAACAATCAGAAATTTAGGGAACAGGGATTAAGGATCTCACAATATTTTAAACCAACAGTAATTCTAAAATTCACTCAATAATGATAAGAGTCGCACAGGTGGGACAAATGAATAAATCACAAGCGAGCAAAAAAATTCAGATTATTTGACTTAACCAGGTCAAAGGCTTCGTGCCTGCAGTACAGAGTCCTAGGAACCCACCACGTACATTTTACTCAAATATTTAGGCTCGGGAAGCTGGGGCGCAGGCGCGCTCAGGTTGCTGGCGCTGGGGGGGGGGCGAAAGGAGCCGGGCGCGATGGCGGTGGGAGGCTGGCGGCGCTGTAGGCGGCGACTTTGGGGCGGCGCAGCGCTAGCCCGCGAAGAGGGTGCTGAGGCAAGCGCGCTGGCTAGGTGAGGCGTGCGCGGGCCAGGGTACGCGGGGCGCGCAGGCAGTACAAGGGACGCGGTCGAGCGGAGCTGCTTTGTACTCACTGTCGATTGTAGTCGGCGCAGGTCGCGTCTCGGTGCATGTGGAAAACCTGACGACGCGATACGTCGAACCAGTGTGTCAGCGCAAGCTAGATCCAAGAAACGCAAACCGAGCAGGAGGGTGGACGAGATTGAGGTGAGGTGTACGGTGAATGCCTGGAGGGATGTAGATGAATGTAATCGAACATAGAGGAAGAGGAGCTGTAGTGGGTGGAGTTTAAGATTCTCACCCAAGGCCCAAGCCTTCCCTATTCGGGATTATCCATTCATTCCAGAAATCAGATTAGCCCAAGGGAGAACACAAATCAATTTTTCAGCATTGGAAAAAAATAAGAATTTAAAACAGGGAGGCGTTTATATAACCTCCATACAAAGTGACTCAATAAAGAAAAATACATAATGTAATAAATTACTCACACCAAAACCGCAGGAATGTTACTAGATAAACATGCCATAAAAATAACAGTTACAGAAATTAGAAACAACTAATACAAAATAAATAGCAAAAATAAAAATCATCCCAAAATGGAATCTCCAATCAATAAGAATTGAAAGTAAAGAGGCATCAATTTTCAAATCCACCAAGTCAGCGATTCACAACATCTTATCTTTCTAAAATCTGTCTTAAAGTTAAATCGATCCATGCATCGAAAAGCACGTGGCTAGATCTCGGCCGTCATTGGTAAACTCCGCAGAAAATGAATCGACGGATCCGATCGTGGTGTCCCACCAAACTCTCCTCTGGGTGGAAAGACTCGACTCTGTCGAGCAGGGGTTCTCTCTGCCTATGTGAATTTCTTCTACAAGAATCTGGATCTAAGGTCTCTGTAGTTTCATCTCTAATAATCCATTGAATCCTGAGACGGAAGTAAACCAATTCCAACGAACAAATAATGCCGGTATTCCTTGATTTCTTGTAAAAATTATCTCTTGCTCAATCAAGGATTTGCTCTATTTGCTCCTGTTTATAAGTGGATTTGGTTGGTGGACACTTGGGTAAGAGTCACTCTCAATGGAGTCAGAAGAAAAGTCAAACGGCTGTCACTGGTTATGTATCTGTTTGTCACTTCATTTAAGCGGCCAATGTCTTCTGGCACTCTTTTTCAGACAAACACCCTTTATTTTTATTTTTGACATACTAATTTTGTTTTGTATAAATTATTGGGATTTCAATGTGAATCTTCACTTGTAGAGCTTGTGCAAACACATGCAAGAGGAACCGAGTTGTGCGGGGATCAAAAATCTAATCAATCTTGACGTATGCCTGGTATATATGACTTATAGATATATATGGCCAAGGGATCTTGGATGCCCTTTTATCTTAACATTCCGTATTCCAGGCTTGTTTTTTCCATTTATACCCAAAAAGGATGTTGTTTGTAGCCCAAAAATATTAGGAATTTATAGCGAGCGATCTTAAGAAAAGCATTCTGATGTTATAAGCAAACAACGAAGCACAATACCATCAAGAAACATCGATAACCACGCTGACATACACGAGATGGAATCGCTGAAATATTGCGCATCGGGGGTAAACAGTAACGAGAAATTTTTCAAAGAACTGTCAAACAATTCTTTAAAAGGAATATAGGATAAAATTTAAGTTCAACCGCAGATTACTCTCCTTTACTTCCTTAACAAGCAAACATACCCGCCCCAAATTAAGCGAATTTCATCTATTTCTGTCTCGGCTTAGCGCATAACGTTGTAGTCGTTCTTATCATTTAAAATGCAAGGCCTACCTTCAAACTTTCTTGCGTCTATCCTTATGCGGAAGAAGACATCACTTTCTCTTTACTCCGTCGAAAATCTACTGTTGCTGGATCGTGCCTCATAGGACAGGACAAACACTAAAATAACAAGAAAACGACTCATCTTCATACGTAACACGCACAAAGTTAGTTGCTATCAGTACGTAGACTCGATCAGAAAGGTGACATCACAACAATCATACACCAAAGGTGATGGCGGGACGGGCGGAAAACAAAAAAAAATTACAAATGATAATAACATATTAGCAAAAATTTTTGATTGGCCAAGGTTTTTTAATTAAGAGAAAAAAAATATTTCATACGAATAAATATATATGAATAAATAAGATTTGTGAAATCCCGTTAAATTAAGATATTTTAAATTAAATTAAATTATGGATCGTTTATAATAAATAAGAAATTTATCAATTTAGATTTAGGCGTTTAATTTAAATTCAAATAAATCAGATCCGAGCGTTCCAGGAAATTAGAACAGACGTCTCACCGTTACATTCCCCTTACAAACAGTATTAATTAACACATAAAGGAAATTATGGGTCACACAATTAGAGCCAAATAAAATAATTAAAGTTAGTGAAAAATTTTATTTATGTAATCAAATATTCAGCTAATTGAGGCTTCAGATAAGAAATTTATCCGTGAGTTGAACGCGAGGTCGAATCCCCGGAGACCATAGAAGAGCCACTCAGACCTCCGCCCCATTAACTGAACGAGGGCGCACTCGAAACGGCCCCGTACGTCAGCACCTGAGCGCGCCTGGCCAGCGCAGAGCGCCTTTGCATGCGAGTGCGGCGTACTGTGCGTGCGGGCTCGCGGGCGCTCGCACGGCGAACCGAGCGGGCTGCGAGCTGGCGCACAGGCGAGCGCGTGCGGCGGCGGAGAGGCGCTGCAGAGGGCGCCGGCAGGCGGAGCCGCTGCTGAGCGGGCACCGGGCAGAGCAAAGGCCCGCAGAACGGCGCTGGCGGGCAAGGCTGCGCGCGCGCGGCTAGCTCCGTGCGCCGCACGGGCAAGCGCCAGCGCTGAGGCGACGCGCGAAGGGGGCAGGGGCGAGGGCTGCGCTCGCGGGCCGGGCGCCGCGCGTGCGTGCGAGACGGGGTTCCGGCCCATGAGCAGGAGGCGGAAGATGGATTATAGGCGCTGGGGAAAATTACGTCAAGCAGGGTACCTGGATATTGTGTTTGGTTGAGCTAAAGGAAGGAAAAGATTTTTTTTATTTATAAAAGTGGATTAACTGGCCTACTTTTGAGATTCTCACCAGAAGGCTAACCCTACCCTTTCCTTCACCGGCAATTCATCGACCCCTTTTTACACTCGGATCTTAGGGCTCTGAAAAACTCAAAACACATTTTCATTTCATCACAATACTCTTTTTTTTTTACAATGCCAAGGACGGACCTCTTTATATTAGAGAGATCCCATATTAAATTTAAAAATACAATAACTAAATGCAGGAAATTAAAAATACTAAATAAAAAAGCAAATATGGAACTAATTTTATTTACAATAAATAAAATCTAGCTTCAAATGTGTGTGTATCTTCAAATCTTCCAATATGCTCTGAATCAAATCAAATTCAAATTTAAATAAAAGCTTAATATGCGAATATCTCTAATAAGCTCTAATTAATTGAATTTGAATTTTGATTCAGCACATGCCTGTCATCCTTAAACCATCGAATTCGCATGTTGATCTGTATCCGCCACCACAAGGGCCTACCCAAAGATGCATGCTACCAACTTCCATTGCTTAGGACTTACACCAAAGGGCATTCCGAATCCCTGATAGGAAGTGAATTTGAATCGGAACTAAAGCAATCGTTGGTAACCTCCAAGGAAGGTATTAAATCCAGGAAACCTGTATATAGATTAATATGACCCTCGGGAAGTAAACCTAACCTTGACACAGTCCTGGTGGTGATTTAACATTCAACACAACTTTCACTGTTTCAATGATTAATCCTTACACACTTTTTTTTATTTTGACCTTTGTATGAATTTTTTTCCCGC
>KZ451974.1:2682563-2701462 GCA_002786265.1 Apostasia shenzhenica | reverse complement strand
GAGGATGAATACTTGTCATTACTGTTGAAACAAAGAGAATATACAAAATTTTGATAAGAATGATCAAATCTTGTAGAATGAGGAGGCAAAGGGAAGAGGAAGTAGAGGAGGAGAAAAAAAGAAGCACAGGAAAAAGGAGTACTTAGGTTTAGAGGGGATAATTTCATTTGTAAAAAACTGTCATTAGAGGGCTCTTTAGAGTCTGTATTTAGCCTATAAATAAAGGAAACAAGTTTTTCAAAAGGAATCAACTAAAAACTAATAATCCTAATAAAATATTTTCCTTAGCAACCCAAATACTCGAAAGAAAATATTATAAGGCAAAATAATTATTTTTATTTTAAATCTTCCACTAAAATGTTACATTTCTTTTGTTTAGATTATCTGACCCTGAAATTACCTTAATTGATAGGCGATTTTTATCATTTTCATCCACTTGCGAAAAACCAGCCCCTTGAGAAAAAGCGGATTCAACCTCTTTGACACTTGTCGTAAGTAAACCATGTTGCATCAAAAGCTGGATGGTCTTCCACTAAAAAAGATAATGGTGGAGTCTACCCTTAACATTGCTCACAAACTAGACATTTCGAATAGCTATTATCTCATCATTGTTCTATAGAACGAAGGAACCTTCGAGACTAAAATACCTACGAGGGAAGACTAGACAAAGCTAGAGGCTCAAAGATGTCTCAATAAGATATTAAATCTTCGTAAAAATATATTTTATGTTTAAATAATCATGTAAATCTAGTAATTATATATTAGTTTCATGATGGCTAGGGATAATGAATAAGTCAGTAGCTCTTGCGTGGTGTTCTCTAAATGAACTTTCGTAAAGTTTTTCAAGATAAATGCAAACCATAACACCGTCATCATTATGATCTTTAGACCTATGATTAATGTCAACATCAATACAATTTTGCATTTATGCTCACCAATTCATGAATGTCGTGAGGAAATCAATCAGTTGAGTTAGAATTGGGGATATCGGCATGAAAAAGAGCAAGGTGTAAAGGAGTACGATACTTGTAGTGGCTAACATGTTCAAAAGGACTAATGAAAGTGGATCTATTAGTTTAGCTATTATAAACAAATTTAACAATACTAGCATAATTTCAATTCTTAGGTTTCTTCCACAAGATATTTAAGTAAATTAATTACCTTGACTTCTATTAACAACTTAAGTTTGACTAATAGTCTGTGAGTGGTATGTAAAAAAAAAAAAAATTATTAGGTACCAATCAATTTTTTGAGGGCTTTCGAAATAAACGATAAATTGAATATTCCAACAAGAAATATATATATAATTAGCCAACCAATGTGATTTTTCAACAATAAAAAATAATTTTGTAGTATGCGATGCATCATTAGACTTTGAATAAAATTTGCTATTTTAGAAAATCTATCCACAAACATATATGGAGTCGTAATCTTTGGTCATTTTAGGCAATTCTAATACAAAGTCCGTAATCAAATTAGTCCTAGATGAATATGGTAAGGGTATTATGGTACAATAACTAGTCATTTGTTTATTAATTCTAGCTATCCCAAGTGCAACATTAACAAAGTATGTAAGCAATATCTCTGCATAAAGTGAACCAGCAAAATCTATTTTACATGAAGGCAGTAGTCTGATTTTCCCAAAATGACTTGCAAGACCGTTTGCATGCATTTTTCATACAATATACTCTTTAGAAGACATGTTAGGGATGCATAATTATCTCTTGATATGAATACTATCATAAAAAATGGTGTCATGATTATGGCTCTTCCCACCTTGAACCTGTTGAAAAGTGATACTAATGTTAGGAGTGGAAATGCGCTCACTCTTCAAACCTATTAAACTTGATGATCTCAATACTCATGCATATTAGAAATTCTATATACTAGCATATATATGGGGTCGTGGTGTCTTGTAGTTTTGGGCAATAGTACACAGTTCATAATTAAATTAGTTCTAGGTGAATATGATAAAGATATTAGCTTATAAAAACCACTTAATAATTCTACCTATCAATAAATGCGACATTGACAAAGTATGCCGGTAGTTTCTCTGCATAAATTAGGCCAACAAAATCTATCTTAAATAAGGTCAGTAGTACAATACTACATGCATTTCCTAAATGTTATACTAGTACAATACTACTATCTTCAAGACACACAAGGAATAATATTTGTCTATTGATTTAAATAACGAGCACAACATGAAGTATCATGATCATGGTGCTTCCCTAGAGTTGGTAATCTATTTAGAAAGTCAAAACTCGATTGTATTTTATTAGTTGAAATCAACTTGATTTTCATATGACTCGAAGAACATTCGGTCGAAATGGAATTGATTCAAATCGTAATCAACTCTACATACATATAATCCAACATATTAAATATTTTTTATTGTATAGTTACGTTATTTTAGGAATAAAAAAGGTAATAATGATTTATTTAAATTAATTGAGTTATAAATATATAAAAAAGAATTTAAAATAATATATTTTAATATACATAATAATTTAATATGTATTTAAATATATAATATGACTAACGATTAAGTTCGATTCATCTAAAAAATTGACTCAAAATCGAATGAATTTTAACCAACTAGAACCAAATTTGATTCGAAATCGAAATGTTCAACTTTGAGTTGAGGCCAACTTGATCGAAATTGACTTAGTGCCATCCCTTTGCTTCCAACATTGAACTTTTTTGAAAAATAATACTAAAGTATGGATTGAAAACATACTCATCATTCAACATATCAAACTCCACGACCTCAGAACTCTCGTGAATGTTTACTCTTTAATTAACCCAACTTACTTAACATGCCTTCAGTTCAATTTTATTTCTAATTGCAAATACTTCAAAGCTTTGATGATCAATGAAAAAGTCTAACGCAATGGATTTTGGCTTTAGATAGTTTTTCACTGTGAAGAAGGCTATATGATGGTATTTTGAACATACCACCTATTCCTATCTTAGAGGCATCACAAGCTGCCTTGAAAATCTTACAAAAAATTTGGTGCTTCATAACGAGTGCTTTAGATTGTTTAATCTCCCAAGTGCTTTAGTTGTGAGCATAGCTATTATCGTCTAAACTTTTCCTTCTTCAAACAAACAATGATTAAGAGCTATGATAGCCCTAAACCTTCTAATAAATCTTTTGCTTCAACCACAGCACCTCTCGTAACTGTCATATCGAGGATTCCCTACTTGCCTCAAAAAGATGATTATGTGACCCATACTTACCTTTAAAACTCTCCTGCCAAATACAATCCGATTTATCCATAAATCTATCTGCATGCTTGGCCATGAAATACAATTGCTGCATCCTAAGGTTGTGTACACCAAGGCCTCCTTTGCTTTTTGGCTTACACACTTTTCAGGCCACATAATGTATAGTTTTAGTGTCCGCTTTACTATTCCATAAAAATATCTTGCTCAATGTTGTCAAGGACATTGAGGGGAGCGTACATATGTGACATTGCCAATCAAGCTCAAGTAAATGATACAAAAGTGGAGATATAGAAAGATCCTCATGTTACATAATTGATATAGAAAAACATATGACCTATTTAAGTATAGGTTCTTGTTTCTTTTTTTCTTCAACCTAGAGATAGTTAAAGTTAACGTGAACACAACCATACACATCTTGCATGACCATTCATGGGACAGCTTTTCGAATGAGAGATATTTATGAGAACACTTTGATGGAATATAGAGGAATCTATTGTTGGAGTCGAAAAGTTATACATGGGAGTAATTCATTTCTCTTCAATATCTTCATTCAATTCAAATAGCTACAACACAATCTGATCTCGAAGATGATGGTGAAATCCATGTGGAACGAATCATGTGTTCTCATATTGTCATTACACATTCTTTACTCTAATTTGTGCTCTGAGGCGGCGTTGCTTTATGTAGAGCTGAAATGGAAGGAGAAATTCATGCAGCCAACTTCAACTTGTTTGGTACTAAGACTTATTATCATTATTTTGTTTCCATGACTTTAGCTCAATTGAAGCTTGAGAATAGGGAAGCTTCAATTTCATGAGTGGAATTGCAATCAGTGTGTCTATTTTTGCAATTTTAGAACGGTAGGATTAAAACTCTGAAGCAAGCTCCAGCCACTACCGAGCCTATCAAGTAAGCTGGCAAATAATATCTATTACATGAATTTATTATTATAGAAAAACTGTTTATACTTTTTTGAGTGAACCACGAGTGGGAAGTCTCGTGGCGTATGACTTGAGTTGAACTATTTTGAGTTAATTTCTAATCGATTTTTCACGAGTTAAGATCACCCTGATCTGTTCTACAAATCTTCCTAGTCTTTAACTAACCAAATGCACATCTTGGCTTGTTGATTGCAGATCTCTAAACGGGTGCCTGGCGCATCTTTGTCAATCGAAAGCGAGGGGCACGCTCATGCCTTCGCCTGCACGCAGGCCGGGTCCGTTTGGGTTGCTCAACATGTAGCAAATTTTGTTCGAAATCAAGTTCTCAAATATAACAAAAGCTTTCAAGTGGCCAGCTGAATCAGCACAAATAAAAGCTAATATTTTCAAATAGGCTTTCCCTATTCTACTGCTGTGCTTTCAATGAGAAGTCTTGCTATAATTTGGAAACATTGTGTTCCTCTAAACAGGCAACTGCTATAGTATGATCCTAATTTTTTAAAATTTTAAATTTAAGTTTCTACAAAAATTTTGTAGTTTTAGTTCTAATTAAGGTATAAATGTTAATTTCTCACTAATATGCTGTAAGGTTATTCATATTTATTAATTTTGTAGTTTTTAGAATATAATGTTGAAATATTAATATTTTTGTTTTTTAGATTTAAAATTTTAATGCAAAGAAAGTAAGGAATAAAAAAATTTAATTATATATTTTTTAAATTTTTTTTAAAGAATAGTGAAAATAAAGAGGTGTATATGTGTAATGATTTCTTAAAATATGTAAATAATTTAGATTAGTCAAAAAAATAATTAAATCTATATTTTTTATCTAAAAAATTTAATGGAAATGTTGAGTTTTAAAAGATGGATAAAAATGGTAGTATTTTTATAATTTTGGAGGTTTAAATTGAGATGTTTTTAAAGTCAGGATTAATAAGGAGTTGGCCTGTATATGGCCCATCATTGATTTGTTTATGAGATTTGGTATTTTTTTATTTTAGAATTTATTTTAATATTAATTATTAAATATATATTCTAGGTATTTTTAATGTCCTTGATTACTTTTATGACTATATTGATTTAAATGTGAAATGTTGAGTTTTGCAAATTTTAATATTGAAAAATTATAATAAATGGATTAATGAGTCTAAGTTAGATATGGTTTTTAATATTTAATTTATTTATTAAATGAGTTGAGTTCAAAATAAACTTAAATGAGTCTGGTAAAAAAAGTGAGCAGTCTCAAACTTGATCCGTTAGTCCCAATTGCTGCCCTAGTGGCCGGTATTTCTCATTTGCAGTCGAATCTAAAATTTTAAAACTCAATTTTGGTTTTAATTTCACTAATAAATTAAAAGTATTAATTTTAATAGTTTTGACATTTTTGGTAGTTTAGTTTTCACATTTTTGACATATTGCATGCATGTTTGATTTTTTATTTAAAAATTCAAGATTTGAGAAATTGTTCTAAAATCATAAGATTTCTAGTCAAAAGAAAACTGAAGAGTGCTGGATGTAATATATATTAGCTTTTTTTTTTTTTTTACGATAATCAAATTTTTCAAGTTTTTGATAAGAATTTCATTGTATTTAAAATTTGCCTGTGCCATGACAAGTAATACTACACATCTCTCTTGAACAAAAAAAGAATTTACACATCTCTCGTAAATAAATTTAAATATTAAAATCAATTATATCACATGCATAAAACTGATTTTTTTTATATAATAACATTATCACATAAAAATTTTAGTTGAATTAAATATCTGAAATTAGTGCATGTCCTATAAAATTCATAGCAATTAGGTGCTTCTAGCTTGAGTCTTGATCCCCTTACTGTTCAAATTAAATAAATTAGTCATTTAATTTGAGATAGCATATAAATAGATTCATTAGGACTTATTTGTTTGTAATGTTTAATTTTAATAAGGTTAAAATTAAATTTAAATAGAGTTATTTTTTATTGAAAGTTCTAAATAATATAAAATAAAATTAATTATTATATTAAATGTGATATATGTTAATTATTATTTTGATATATATGTAGAATGTGAAATAAAGTTAATTTTTTCTTTTAAATTATATATGTGATTTGAAATATAATTAATTTTTAATATTAAATTTTATGAGTGATGCGATGTATCAATTTAAAATTAATTAGCCTAAATAAGTAAGAATTTAATATTAATAAATAGACTCAAGGAATTGTCATATTCTCTAATTAAAAGAATAGTTTATTTAAATTAAAATTACACTTTTATTTTCACATTCTCACAAGAATTAGCTCTGTTTGATTGGAGGAAAAAATAATAATTTGAAAAAATTTTGTGAAATTTTTTAGAAAAATATATTTGATGTGAAATAAAGTGAGTTAGTTATATTAAAAATTGTATTGAATATGAAATAAAGTGATTGTTTAATGTTGAAATTTGTGTAGGATGAAATATAAAATAATTTTTTATTTTTTTAAAAATAAATTTAAGATTTTGATAATAGCTAAAATAATTTATTTATTTTTAGTCGGTTGCCAAATAGGACCTAAATTAGTTGATTTGAAATTTTAGGTAACTTAATTGCAATCAAGCGAGAGGGACCTAGTTGCTTATTAACTCTTAATTCCTATGTGAAAAAGGGTAAAGCTAATCTCCCGTTTCATCCTTGTTACCCTTCCGAATCTCCTGGCATAGCTTTCCCGCTGGTACAGAACTCCTTCCCATCAACTCTTTCTCCGCGGCGTCAATCTCTTCTTCCTCTGCCGGCGCATCCATATATGGTTTTGGCCACTCGATGGCCTTCGCGCATTGCAGTACCTCCACCCCCCCGCCCCCGTCTACCCCTAATGCTGCCCGGAAGTGCTTGTTGGTTTTCTCAGGTTGCCGTTCTGACCTATATTCCGCGGATATTTAGCTTTCTATCTGTGTAGATCGAATGATTCCGAGTTTTTGTTCGGCGGTCATAGGATAATTTCGTAGTTATAGAAATGCTAATTAATTATAGCGCTTAGTGTGGCTTGTGGCTGGGAAAGCTTGAGGTTCTTGCCGAATTTCCATTTCTTTGGTGGTGAAGAATAGTCCCAGCCATTATCCAAAAAAAAAAGAGTAGTCCCAGCCACCCAGCCATAGGGCTTCTATGATCACGGCAAATTGATCTACGGAGCATGTCAGATTCACGTAAAAAATACCCACAGTCGCGTGATCTTGCTTTATGGTATTCTGTTGATGGAAAGAGTACTAACATCTTCATATTTCTGTTAATTTAGCATAGCTGTTATTGCAGCCACAGAATTCTGATGAGAATGAACTAGCATGTAGATTACTTTACGGTAGCTTATTCATTGATTGTGGTGCAGAAGACATTACTAGTGACCATGAATGGATAGAATAACAAGTAAATTTGATAGTTTATACATCTTTTTTCCATGCAATTTTCCTTTAGATTCATGGGCTACTCTTCACAGATTTAAGTCATCAAAACAACTTTCAAGTAGCTATAGTGTCAACTTGATTTGCTGAACAATCATTATCAGAATCCTTTACATTGGTCTATTGTCGATGCACTTGAGATGATTCTTGCTGTATCTTCAGCTTCCTTCCCTCTTTTTCTGTTCTTTCTCATAGATTTCTTCATCCAATCAGTCCCAAATATCAATGATTGCTTGTAAGTTAGCAATTGCTTAAACGCTACTTGAGCTCAGTAGTAGAGCCTCTAACACAATCTCCAAGAATCCTTCATAGGATGTTCAACTTTTCCGCACGCCTACTCTTATCATGTACAGAGCCTTTTTATCTTGTATTGCTTCACCAAAAGCACAGTTTACCAACAACCTTTGATTTTTCATTCTTCTGTTTATATTCATCTAAATGATTTCTTTTCAGATTGTTACAATCTAATGGTTTTAAGTTAAGCTCTTTGTGAAAGTTGTGTACTCAACCGGATGTTTTCTACTTAGATTCTGTCATATGTTGTGGAACATTTCAATCCAACTATAAGATTACTGACTATAGGGTTTTAGATACTTTCAAGTTTTTGTGCACCTAACGTCACTATATACAAATACAAGTATACTTCGTCACTAGGATTGAGTCATATAGACTTAGTTTATTTAAAAACATTTTACTAATATATTATTCTTCAATTGTTGGAACTGTTATGTTATGTTCATGCAGAACTCCTAAGATTTATTTTCAAATTTGTGTTTTTATTATTGATTTGAAGTGGTCATTAACATAATTACGCATTTTTCCTACACGAATTCAAGGATTATGAAATGAATAAGATTTTCTCTTATGAAGCCTTTTCCCCCTATTTTTTGGATTTTTAGAATCTCTAGGGATCATCACACGTGGTGCCCATCATGATATTGTACAGGAGGGACTGCATTTAACGGTGTCATAGAAGAGCTGAAGAAGGCTACCACTTGAGTTGCACATGTTTTACCTGTTTCTAGTGATGGTTGGCGTATTACAGAGATTGTACACGCCCTTGGTAGATTGTTTATCTAGTATGTATATGTTAAAATTAAGAACACTCTTTTCTCTTTACTCCTTGGATTTAGCATCTTTGCATACATTTTGGAACAATAAATAAATTTTTCTTGCAGGTGGACCATCTGTAGGGAGTATAAAATCAAAATGGCTGAGGTTGTCTGATCACATTAAGTTGAATCACATAATTCTTGAGTCATGACTGTCATTCATGATGTTTATTTATATTTTTTAACTGATAATATATGTTTATATACTAAGTCAATTCAACTTGAAATCATAAGAGCTCGAGCCATGAATTATGAGTTATCATGCTTTGAGTATATTTATACATGTTGTCATTGTTATTATGACATTTTATTTGTTGAGCTAGCTTTACTCAAATTAGTTCAAGCTTGAGCCATGGATTTTGAGTATATGGTGATAAATTGCAAATAGATCCTCTAGCTTGGTATCATATGCAGTTAGGTGCCTCACATTTTCAATGGAGGAAAGGTATTTTTTGCATGGGATTAAAAGGGTTGACAGTGGGAATTGTTTGCACATATTTGGTTAACTTGGAAATACAAACTAAGGTATCTATTTGGTAATAAGAAAAAAAAGAAGATTTGATTGAAATTTTTAGTCATTTTTGAAAAATGTGTATAATATAAAATAAAGCAAGTTGGTTATATTAAAAAATATGTAGGATGTGAAATAAAGTTGATTGATTTATTGAGAATTGTGTTGGATGTGATATAAAATGATTGTTTAATGTTGAAATTTGTGTGAGATGAGATATAAAATAATTTTTTAAGTTTTTTTAAAATAAATTTAAGATTTTAGCCTTGGCTAATTTTAGCCATGATTTTTAGCCTATTGCCAAACAGGGCCTAAGGTATCTATTTGGTTAACTTAGAAATGTGAACGGACTAGCTGCACATAAGGCCAAAGTAGAGGGAGTTTTCGATGCATCAAGGGACAATCGGTGTCCAAGTAATCTCCTAACAGCAATACCTTGTTTGAACTTGAAACTCTCAAATTCAACTTGGCTCGAACTTGAAAGTACTTTTTTGTCATGCCAATTGTTGGCACCAAAAATCTGTCAAAGGTCAAAGAAGAGACTTTTTTACATGGAAATCAACTAAGTGGAAAATCACGGCGCCAATGTATCGGCGACTTTCAAGAACTTTTTTAGATTGCAATGTTTTTTTCAGAGTTGGGCTGTGGATGGTCCTTTGCTTTAAGAGAAGAGAAAAAGGGAGAATCTAATAGGATCCGGCCTTTTTTTCTTATTACAATCAAATTTTATAGTCTGAGCGTGTCCTTGGATAATCACTTCAGATAAATGACCTCCGTCTCTGGCTTTACGCTAATGATGACTGTAGGGTCAGAGTGCTGTGGCTTTGCTTGTACGGAACGTACGTACTGAATAGGCAGACCATACTTCTTAAAAGCAGCATGGGGCTCTTTTTCTTGTAGTTGAGTGTGTGGACAATTCATTATGTGTACCTCGTCAAGGTTGTTCATTAATGGCCTTTCGTCCCACATTCATCGCCGAATTCCCCTGGCGGTCATGCAACGTAGGCCTCCACATGTATGCTCCAGATGTGTCGATGTAGATGCAGATACAACATGCCGCCCCGCTAGTCCCGATATGACATGCATTGATGTGCGTGCCACCCTTTACAGCTGCTACATAAGCAGCCATACTCTCTATAAATTGCTTGCAGACCAGTGCTCGGGGCCATTTTTGATTGTAAAAGAGAAAGGACACAGTAATGTCTTTGTACAACAACATGTACAAGGATGTGGAGGATGAGGTCCCGCTTGCCGGGCGTTCCTCCCGGGGGGTGAAGTGGCTCCTCCGAGGCCTTAAGTTCGAGAAGAGGCGCTGAAGAGGCCTCGCATCAATCTCTCCAATTTGGGGAGGCCTACCGCTGTGGCAGGGAGTTTGCGGGGCGCCGCTCGCGCTACTCTGAGGCCTTTTTCCGAAGGGCAGAGCGAGGGCGTCCGCACGATCTCGCCGGTGGAGAACACCATCACGATGGTGGACGAGGAAGCGCCACCCGCCGCGAAGGTTGAGGTAGCCTTGCCCCAGATCCCACCTCCTCCAGCCCCCACGGCCGGCCTAGCTGTCTCTGTAGCACCGACTCAACCTGAGGCCGTCTTCGAAGGTTCTTCCACGCATGCGATCACACGCAGCATCTGTCGCAGTTTTGACCAAATCGAAGAGCGCACCGCGAGCGGGGAGCAAGTGGTGGCGTTTGAACAAAAGGTGGACGCCCTAGTGCTCCTTCGGAGGCTGGAGCCCTCGGAAGCGGAGAAGATGATTGTCGACCTGGAGTTGAAGTGCGCCGAGCAGGAGAGTGATCTGGTGGCTGCGACGGGGAAAATTGAACAGTTCAGAAAGGAGAAGGCCGCCTTGGAGAACCGTTGTCGAACGGACTTCGCTTGAGCGATTCAGGTCTTCTTTTGGCACCGGAATTCTGGCTCCCCCCCTTTAGGGTCCTTCTCTCCTTGTCTTTTCTCTCTTTTTTTCTTCTCCTCTTCTCTCTCTCTCTCTTTTTTTTTTGAATGAGAAGCCTGTAAAAGAAAATTTACTCAATGAAGTGTTTTCCTTTCAAAGTGTTGGCATTCGAATTTTTGTATTTCGCGATATGACCGTTGAGAGAACTGAGGAAATGCGCGTGCCTAATAGGCTTAGATTTCTTGGTTGATAGGATTGAATAGTCATATTTCATCTTTGCGAAGTGGAACCGTCGGGCTAGGGGCTATAAAAGACCCTGCGACCATAGTGGCCCCCATTTCTGCCATTTCTCTGAGATCACGATGGCCAAGAAATTGTGGAGCCGAGTGAAGGAGATGTGGGACGACTTTCGCACGGTGGTCAGAGAGCTGTGTTGCCTTCCTACGCATACTTTCAATGCGGAGGTTGAGTAGGTCTGGGGAAGGGATCCAGAAATAGGGCTGGAATTCCCTTCGCCAGAGGCGACGTTCACGTCTTCGCCGAAAGGGAAGATGGCAGTCTGCTTTCACCACCTCTACGACGGGCTTTACCTCCCATTTCGGCCGGAGTTCGTGAACTTCTATGACCAATTCGACATCGTCCCTATGCAGCTCTCTCCGAACGCGGTCACTATGACCTACTGTCTTATCAAGGAGCTGTAGCGCCGAAGGATCCCATGGGACATAGAGATCTTCTGTTGAACTCTTATCGATTTTGATGATAACAAACACATTAATAATATACTCGATTAATTTTTTAAATATTAGTATATATTGTACTTAAGTTTTTCAAGGTCAAAGAAGGATGATCGTCGAGATGATTTTGACTCAAGATTGATGAAATCAAGTCAAGAATAAAAAGAAATGAAGTTGATCAATATCTCTGAGAAAAGAAGTATCAAGTCGAAAAGTCAACTTCAAAGATACATCCGCTCTAAAATTTTAGACATTCATGTAAGTGCAAGTAATTTTTAACTCATTTATTTGGAGAAAATTAACATAAATATAATTAAATTTATTTTGTGATTTTTTCGGATTTTATTTTCTTTATTTTTCAGATGAATTGAGCTTTTCCTAAAAATTTTGAATTACACGAGTTAATTTTCGATGACGTGTGTTCTTCGATCTTCAAAATTTTTAAAATTTTTGATTAAATTTAATCTGATCAATAATTTTACTATTAAACGTGTCGCTTTGATTTGAATCGATAAAATCTATTTTCAAAAAAATAATATATATACTAATTATGATAAATGAATAAATAAATCATGATTAAAATTAAATAATTATTTATAAAAATAAATTAATTGAATTTCATGAAATATATTTCTGATAGATTTTCGATGCTTTCAACTCGTGCAAAATTCGATAGTTTGAATTGCTCGATATTTTGAATTCCACTAATATTTTTAATTCTCACTTCCTTCTTTTACTCCTTAAAATCAGCCATAAAACATACTAAGTGGCGGGTTTTGTCCCCAATTAATTTATAAAAAATTGTATTGCTCAAATTACCAATTTACCCTTCATTTCATCTATAAATAAAAGGAATTTTGAGTTAATACCTCTCTTTGGTTAACTTAATCTCCAAGCTCTCTAATACTTTAATTGAAAAATTATCTTCCGAAGCTCAAAGTTTTTGTTCACAATATTGGGAGTCGATCCTAGGAAGTTCTTGGATCATCGGAAGTGTTTTTAATCAGGCATTTTCTATTTTCTCTCTGAATCGATTTTCTAAAAATTCACGAATTTTTGTACTACTCATTTGAGCTCCAAATAACTTGAAATTTTTACTACATTTTTCTGGGAGCCTTTATTTTATCTAAAAAGTTTCTTGGATTTTTTTTGTGAACGAATTTTTATTTAAAATTTTATATTTGTTTCTCAATTTTTTTATTTTTATAAATCATACAAAATTCAAATAATTTCAAAATTTTTATAGTAGACTACTTAGACAAAACTACATCTACAGAAAACGTTTTAGATATTTTTACCAAGTATTATTTTCTAGAAAATTATTTGAAGTTTCTGTTTACTCGGTTTTATATTATATTGAAATATTTCATCGAGTTTGATCTCTCTTTTTCTTCTCTTTATATTTCACAGAACATTGAGAAAGATAATACTAAGGTTTTCTCCAGAAATTGAGTTGACTTTTTTGCACATAGAGCTCTTATTAAATTTTAAATTGAGTTAATTTATCTCTTGTACGACCCATAATGGTCATCGTTTTCTATTCTCATTTTTTTTGTTTTGAGTCTGCTTGCGTGGAGAGGGGTTTTTCTTACTTGTCCCTAAGTAAAAGGAGAGGTGAGGTTGTTCCTTTCTCCCGGTAAAAAGATCTAGAAATTGGTTTGTGCCTTTGAACTGAAAAGACATAGGTTTCCTCTTTATATTAGGGCTTGAGCTTGGCCATAATAAGCTTGGAATAATGGAACCCCGAAGGAGGAATAAAAGGGAGTGGACTAGGCAAGAAAATAGTCGAACCAGTATACATCGTGTGTCAATCTTTTGCTTCTACATTTTTTTTTTTACTATTTAGAGGCTAGTGTACTTGATAGTTATTGTATTTTTAAAGCCTCAAAGTAAAATTTCAATGATCAGATTTTAGATATAATAAATTAAATTAATTTAAAATAGTTAATAATTTAAATTGTTCAAATTCTGTGAGATAACTGAATTTGGTAGGTTAGTTAATTAAAGTTTGGGCCTACTCACCCCCAAATTTAATTAACATAACCAAGGATTCAACATAACTTAATTATGGCAGTGGAACGGAATCGGGTTAGTACATTAGGTAAATTTAATTTACCTAACAGGAAACGTCCGACGATCAGAAATATTTTGATTTGTCCATCCCACTATAATTAAGTTAGTTAATCACTAAATTTACATTCTGCAATTTTTCTTACTAATAATTATTTTCCTATACTACTAACATTTACTTTCCTGCACCGCTAATATTTACTTTCCTGTACCACTAACATTTACTTACTGCAATACTAAAATTTACTTTCTGTATTTTTTTTTCTAATGTTTACTTACTATTTTTTTTTGCACACTAACTTTTACTTCTTTGTAATATTTTTTTTACTTCTTGTTAACATTTTCTTTTTGTGTACATATACATATACTATATATATATAATAGTATGTATATAATATATATAGTAATTATATATAGTATATATATATATTATATTGTATATTATATAGGAATAGCTCTGAGTAGCTAAGATTCTAATAACATAACATACATTCAAATTCTATTTATATATATAACATATAATAATTGATTATTTATGTTGGCATGACAAAAAAAATAACTCCATTATTTCACACACTTCAATACTTATATATTAGTAAATTCAAATTTCTATAATAGTTTACATTATAATAAGTATAAGTTATTTATATTATCTATCATATACACATATATATTTTATATATATTACTTTTGCTTCTTCTTTTACAGGTGCCACTTTAAATTGCCCAATTGCTCTTGCTCAAAAGATTTACTTGATACATATTTTTTTGCTTAAATAATAATAGACAAAGTTTCAGCAATAATAGCTCGTCAGTTTTAAAAGTACTGGGTAAATTTTTTCTTTAATAATATTATATCAAATTTGAAAATTAAATTACACGCCCAATTCACCGCGGCCTCTCTCATATGGGTGTAACACTGTGATCCCAACAAATCAGCAATTCCCCACTAAGGGGTCTTCATTCGAGGTGGGAGGCGAACGACCACGGCACTCTTGACACTGGGGTGTTTTTTTCTCCTTCTGAAGGTGAAGGTACTTTTGCCAGGTGTTCAAAAGTGTGGGACAATGCGGGTTTCACCGAGTGTCACAAGTGGTTCTTTTTCGTCGAGCTCGAGGAGTTTGAGTTTGCGTTGTCCCCTGGAAGAGCCGTAAAGCAAAGGGCAGGTTCGTGGGAAGTGATTGGCTTTCGGAAAGCCCAAGCTACCAGAGCGCACATGGAAAAAGATCCCTAGAAGAGAGGCTCCAGCGTCCACAGTAAGCGGAGGGCTCATTCAGAGCATAAGGACTACTAAGCGAGAGTTGGCGAGAAATGAGAGGTGTGCGGTGCTTGCACAGGTGAAGTTTCTAAGCCTCTTCTTTGATCTTTGGGTTTAGCGCTAATGGAGGTTTTCTTTTTGACAGGTTGCCCATCAGCTCGAACTGGTCAAGGCGAAGTCTTCTGTTTCCGCCAGATTGGTCCGTTTTTACGATAGGGCTAAATGTCGCCGGACCATCCCAGCTCACGTCGAGAGGACGTCAGAGGAGGAGAGATAAGCCGCCTCGATTGAGGGGAGGCCTTATGGCCACTCCCTATCAGTTCCCAAGGGGGGGTGACCTCGACGCTGATTGTATATCGAGGACATCTAAAGATTAAGTGACATACACAGAAGAGGAGCGTGGAGGGCCGGCAAGTGCTCTGTGGATATCTTGTTGCCGAGGAAGCAGGCGGCCCTTCGGTGCTGCACCCAGAAGTTGCCGAGGCGTTGCGGATGAGGCTCTTTTGGAGGGTGGCCTCCGCGGACGTATCGACTTCCCCCGCAAAGATCGAGTGCGTTGTAGATAATCTAGAGTCGGGACCTAGCGCTTAACTTTAGAGCGGGGCCAGAAGTGGCGAACTGGACAATTGGGCAAGTGAAGTTCGTCTTAACCCTGGTTTTTTTTTATTCGAGTTATACTGGAGCGCCACCCCCCCCCACCACTTTTAGCCATTTTAAAATAGAAGAGAGACCATAACTACCAATCAGGTTTTTGGGCAGGCTTCTATACAGGAGGTCAGGGAGAGGTGCTCGAGGAAGGTGGGAAGGGCGATGGCGCAGGAGAGGAAGATGCTGAAGATGGAGTTGGTAGGGCTCAAGGCTCCTAGAGCTGAGGCTAGCGCCTTCGCTCGGCTCATGGGCGGGGCCTCGCGAAAAGACGTCCTTCCTTGCAGTAATTTCACACCGTGGTTACACAGGCTTTCCTATTCAGCAATCCGCCCGGTAAATGAACTCTCTAGTAGATTGAGCATGGCCAAGGAGGAAAGGAGATGCGTAAAGATATCTTGGCCCGCGAGCTTACGCGACTTAAGAGGTCTTCGATGTCACTCTAATTTCGGAAGCTAGATGGATGAATGCAATGCTTCCTTCAAACAGAAGAGCTCCCAATTCGACAAGGCGTGGGAGGCCTGCAAAAGTTCCTTGTGAAGGAGCTGCTCAGGGCACAATTCTACTACAGGGGGCAAATTGTTTAGGTGGGCTGGCGACTTCCTGGGGGGGCCTTTGGCCGAAGTGCATTTGCGATGGAATGACTTGTGCTCAAATAAGATCCAAGTTCCAGACATAGTGTGGGACCCACGCGGCGGCTGGACGAAACTCATGCTGTAAGGTGCCTAGTCATGCAGGGATGTATTATTAGCCGGCATTAACAAGACGCCAAAGAAGTTCAGCCGAAAGTGTTCCTCAGTTAGTCAAATCTACTTGAGACCATCACAAGTCAATCTGGTCGGTGCAACTGGGCAGTTAGCCATAAGCGAGCGGCTCCTGGGCCCTTATTTGATTATGGGAGCTCAAACTTCTGGGAACACTTTCAAGGGTCATGGCAGAAACGGCTGGGCGGTCACATACTGTTGCGAACAAATTTATTATCCAAAACACCGTTAGGAGGGCCCAAGGCAAGTGCGCAATATTAAACCGTGGCGCAGGTGTAAAAAATTCATTTGGACAGTCAGCTTAATATGTTAGATTTCAGGATCCGCCTTTGGTCTTTCTAAGTCTGTCACAATGGGATGGCTCTCACAAAGCCACGTCGTTCGACTGACCTTTTTGCTCGCAAAATATGATATCTAATCTAAAACTTCGCATCAGTTCGTTTCCCAGGTCGGAACGGGCAAGCCGAGGCCAACTAAACCAAGAATTTCTTTAATCCTACGCTAAAGAAACGACAATGAAAAGCCTAGGTCTCTTAGAGCCGGCGACTACATTTAGAGTCCTACCAAGTGATTTGGGGACTCACTTTGCACGCCAAGACAGAGACACATTTTGTGACAAATTCAACCGGGTCCTCTCACTCTTATTTCGGAAGGGAAGGGCACTATTCTCCAATCGATATTGGAGATCATACTACCTCCCTTTTGGTGTCGAGACAAGCAGCGGGGTTTCGGAATCCTCGTGCTTTTCTTTTGAATGGGCAACAAAGCAGAACGACAATAACCATGAGGAGACTCGAGCTCTCGAATTTCTCAAAAGAAAATAGTGAATTTATAGGCTCGCATCTTTGCTCAGCATTGCTGAATACAGAAAAAATTATTCCGGTAGATCACATTAATATTGACAGATACAAGCACGTTTGGAAGAGGCTATTCCAGATATTGGTTGAATTTTGTGTCTTGAAGCTAAAAGGCACAGCATTTTGGAAGGGACATGGCAATCGAGCAGCTTGAATTTAATGTGGGTAGGTGCCGCATTCATTAGTCATTTCTTGTTCGGGCAACATCTTGGGAGCCCAAACACTTACAAGGTTAGGCGCGAGCAATATTGAGCATCCCTCTAACTTGCCCAAGACATGAGGAGGGCAAGGAATGGATATTAGAAATTCTATTTCATTAAAACATTTGTCCCAATGTTGCAATACCATGGAGTTACAATACTAATAGCTGTCTCAATCAAATTCTGAATTAGTGCGCTTAGGCGACTAACCGTCAATTGGGAACTTTCCCTATTTGCGGAAGTCCCCAGGCATCAAATTCTAACTTTGTGGCCTAGGTGGACTGACGTCACCCTTTGGGCACATCCCTCTCTCTTGAATTCTCAGGCCTCAAATTATAAACTTAGCAACCGTAGGCGAATGCCAATCAAAGAGTACAGCCCTTTCGATAGCATTAGGCCAATCAAATTCTAGGGCTTAGTGCCCTTAGACGACTGGGGGCAGTAAAAGAGGCAAACACCTTCCTTCTCTCGAAGTCTCAAACTAATCAAATTCTATCTATTTTTTAAGGCACCGTAGGTGACTAGACAGTCTATTGGCACACCTCCTCTTTTTCGAAGTTCTAGGCCAGTCAAAATTTTATAATTAGGCACTTATGCGGGGACTTAACAGGTCAAGGGACACAACCTTTCTTTCTTCGGGAAATTTCTTCCCCAGGCCAACCAATTCTAATTTTCACACCTTTAGGGCGATTCAGAGCAGTCAATTGGGCAACGCTTCTTCTCAAAGTTTTCTGTGGCTGTTCTATATCCTAACTTGCACAATATTTTTTTCTCCATATGAAGGAGGTTTCAGGAAACAAGTTCAGGTCATCCATTTTTCAATTCATTATCAAAAGCGCTTTCGAAAAGCAGAAAATAACGTGCAAATAATACAAAAAAAAAAAGAAATCCTCTAACAAAAATTCTTTACAATGTTCTGTAATTATAAGAATATAAAAAGTTAAATTTACAATTTTGGCTCTTTCTTCTCTCGATTTAGCCTCAAAAGGAGGATTCCACTACTTCGGATGTTTCAGCACCCTGGTTACGAGGGACCTGCCTTCCAACGAATTCCTTATTACACAAGCCGAAAAGGTGACACGTGGGCTAGCTAGCGCTCCTTCATATAATGGTCTTTCTCATCTCTTTCATCTTTTTATCTTGCTTTGCATCCTTCATGGTCTCCTTTCTCGTCCCGAACCTGGGCCTTCTTCCTGGCCCTACCTTTCGAGCAAGGGGACTTATGGGACTAGGGATCCCTCTGTTTAGGGCAATTCTTCGTCCTGCT
>KZ451974.1:2643495-2682538 GCA_002786265.1 Apostasia shenzhenica | reverse complement strand
CTAATATTTATATATACATATATATCTATTTATATATACATATATATCTATTTATATATAAATATATAATATATTATTATTATTACAAAAACAAAATACTCATATTCACACATTTCACATCTTATATATTAGTAAATTAAATTTCTATAAATATTTACATTTATAATAAGTATAAGTATTTATATTATCTATACATATACACATATATTTTTATATATATTACTTTTGCTTCTTCTTTTATTGCCCAATTGCTCTTGCTCAAAAGATTTACTTGAACACTTTTGCTTAAAAATAATAAAAGTCTCACAATAATAGGTAGTTTTAAAAGTACTTAAATTTTTCTTTAATAAATATTAATCAAAATTTGAAAATTTAATTACACCCAATTCACCCCCTCTCTTGGGTGTACAAGTGGACCAACATCTTCAAGGCGGTCTTTCGGTGGGAGGCAAACCTCCGCCTGCACGGGTGTTTTGTTCTGAAGGTGAGGTACTGCCAGGTGTTCAAAGTGAGGGCCTCCGCGATACGTCCCCGAACGTCGTCTAGACTTGTTGACCGTACTTAGCGCCAGAAGTGCGAACTTGACAATGGCAGTAAGTTCTCTACCTTGGTTTTTTGAGTTCTGGCCTTCCTTAACATCCTTGTTTTGCAGCTCTACTAGGAGGTGCAGGGGGTGCTCGAGAAGGAGGCGATGGCGCAGGAGAGGAAGGCGAAGGAGTTGGAGCTCAGGCTCCTAGAGTCTGAGTGCTAGCGCCTTCGCTCGGCCATGCGGGGCCTCGAAGATTCCACTTGCCGGGAAGCTGAGCTTCAGCGACGTTTAGAGGCGGCGCTTGATCAGAGTTGTGAGGAGGCCCGATAGGAGGGAGTCACCGAATTTCGGCATTCGCTGGAGTTCAAGGTGAACGTCAAGGAGGTGCTGGAGAGCTCGGTGAATATGTTGGGTTCAGCTCTCCTTGACTGGGGAATGGTGAGGCGTGAAGACCTTGAGGAGTTGGACATGGACGAGTGCATCCATTCGAAGAGTCGCTCGTACAAGTGTCCGTACTTCAAGATATCGGCGAAGAGGCTAGAGAAGAAATTTGCCTTTGTCTCGCGCTTAAAGGTGCTTGTCCCTCCTACTGAGGCTAAGATGGCAAGAATGGAGGAGATTGCCGAGGGGAGTCCCTTGCTCGAGGAGGAGCCAGGAGTTCGGGGAGAGGAGACCATGAAGGAGCCGCTAGCCGTGTCACCTTTTCGCTTGTGGAATTCGTTGGAGGCGGTCCCTCGTACCCCGGGTGCTGACATCGAAGTGGAATCTCCTTTTGAGGCTTCGAGGAGAGAGAGCAAATTGTAAATTTTACTTTTTTTTCTATAATTCAGAACATTTGTAAAGAATTTTGTTAAGAGGATTTTTTTTTGTTATTTGCGTTATTTTCTGTTTCGAAATGGCTTTGATGTGAATGGATGCTGACTGTTCTGAACTCCTTTCATATGGGAAAAAAATTGCTAAGTTAGGATAGAACAGCCACAGACTTTGAGAAGAAGCGTGCCCTTGACTGTCAGTCGCCTAGGTGTGAAATTAGAATTTGGTTGGCCTGGGATTTCGAGAAGAGGTGTGTCTTTGACTGTTAGTCGCCTAAGTGCTAATTTAAAATTTGATTGGCCCGGAACTTCGAAAAGAGGTGTGCCATTGACTGTCAGTCACCTAGGTGCTAAAATAGAATTTGATTAGTTTGAGACTTCGAGAAGGGGTGTGCTCTTTATTGCCAGTCGTCTAGGCACTAAGCTAGAATTTGATTGGCCTAATGCTTCGAGAAGGGCTGTACTCTTGATTGGCATTCGCCTAGGTGCTAAGTTATAATTTGATTGGCCTGAGAATTCGAGAAGGGATGTGCCATTGACTGTCAGTCACCTAGGCACAAAGTTAGAATTTGATTGGCCTGGGACTTCGAGAAGGGAAGTTCCCTTGACGGTTAGTCGCCTAAGCGCTAAGTTAGAATTTGATTGAGACAGCTTTTAGTATTGTAACTATGGTATTGCAAATGGGTTACAAATGTTTTTATGAATAGAAATTTCTAATATCATTCCTGCTCCATGTCTTGGGAAGGAGGGTGCCATATTGTCGCGCTAACTTGTAAGTGTTTGGGCTCAGTATGTTGCGAACGATGAATGGGCCCTCCCAATTAGAATCAAGCTTGCCTGATGCCATGTCCCTTCCAATGGTGCTTTTTAGCTTCAAGACAAAATCACCTTCTTGGAATAGCCTCTTCCAAACGTGCTTGTTGTAGTATTTTGTGATCTATCGTTTTTGTGTTCAGCTTGCTGGAGTGCGGCTAATTCACTATTTTCTTTGAGAAATTCGAGCTCGAGTCTCCTGGTATTGTCGTTCTGTTGTTGCCATTCAAGAAAAGCACGGGGTTCGAAGCCGCTGGCTTGTTCGACACAAAGGGAGTAGATCTCCAATTCGATTGGAATGAGTGCTTCCCCTCCGAAAAAGAGGGAGAACGGTGTTTGATTTGTCGCTGTCGTTGGCGTGCAGTTGAGTCCCCAAATCACTGGTGGTAGTTCGGCGGCCTAAGATGACCTGGCTTTTTCATGTCGTTTCTTTAGCGTGTTAAAGAAATTCTTGTTTGTTGCCTCGGCTTGCCCGTTCGACTGGGGATAACGAACTGATGCGAAGTTTAGATTGATATCATTTTTGGAGCAAAGGTCTCAAACGACGTGGCTTGTGGAGGCCATCCCATTGTGACAGACTAGAAAGACCGGGATCCTGAATCAACATATAAGCTGTGTCCAAATGAAATTTTTTACACCTGCGCCGGTTTATTGCGCCCTTGCCTTGGCCTCTACGTGTTTGGGGAAATAATTTGTTGCCAACAGTATGTGGCGCAGGTTTCTGCCGGACCTTGAAAGTGTTCCCAAGAAGTTGAGCTCCCATATCAAATAGGGCCAGGAGCTCGCTATAGGCTGCAGTTGCACCGCAGATTGACTTGTGCTGTTCAAGTAGATTTGACACTGAGGACACTTTCGGCTGAACTCTTTGGCGTCTTTGTTAATGCTCGGCTAATAATATCCCTGATGCAGGACCTACAGCATGAGGTTTCGTCCGGCGGCGTGGGTCCCACACTTGTCGGAATGGATCTATTTGAGCACAGTCTTCCTCGCGAATGCACTTCGCCAAGGCCCAGGAGTCACAGCACCTAAACAATTGCCCCTGTAGTAGAATGTGCCTGGCAGCCTTCACAAGGAACTTTTGAGCTTCACGCTTGTCGATTGGGAGCTCTTCTGTTTGAAGGAAGCATTGGATTCCATCCATCTAGCTTCCGAAATTAGAGTTGACATCGAAGACCTCAAGGTCGTCGTAAGCTGGGGCCAAGATATCTTACGCATCTCCCTTTTCCTCCTTGGCCAGCTCATCTACTAGAGAGTTCATTTCGCGGGGGATGTGAAATAGGAGAGCCTGGGTGAAATACTGCAGGAGGCGTTTGGCCAACTACAACTACTTCTTAAGTATCCCATCTTTCGTCTAGTAAGTCCCCCTTAAGTAGTTTATCATCAACTTGGAGTCGCAGTAAATGCGAAGGTACTGTGTTCCAAGACATTTAGCAAACATGAATCCAGCGATGAGAGCCTCGTACTCAGCCTGGTTGTTCGTGATAGGGAACCATATCTTCCTTGATCTTTGGAGTTGAACCCCCCAAGGGCTGGTGAGGATGATGCCAACCCTTGAGTGTGCTCCTCAGAGGCTCCGTCGACATGGAGGGTCCAGGGCAGTTGGTTCTCCAGAGGCTCCGGTTGTTGTGGTCTTAGTTCGGCAACGAAATCGGCAAGCATCTGGCTCTTCGAAGCCGATCTCGAAAGGAAATCAACGTTGAACTCCGAGAGCTCCATGACTCACTTCTGCAACCTCCTGGAGACTTCGGGGGAGTGAAGCACTCTGCAAAGGGCTCGATCAGTCACCACTTTGATGGAGTGGGCCTGGAAGTAGTGGCGTAACCTACGGGCAGCAACTATCAGCGCAAAAGAGAGCTTTTTGAGAGGGGCTCTATCCCTTCTTCGCTGAGCACGGAGCGCCACGAGCTACCCCATGAAGAGGCCAGCACCCACGCTGCAGGGGGTAGTCGACCCAAAGTATACCCTCCGGCTCCTCCAGTGTGTACAATTTTCTCACTCTCCATAATGGCTGCGACCGCATCCTACGGCTATAAGGCCCCCAAAGTCAATGTCTATGACTAGCTCACCGACCCAGCGCAACATGTGAAACGCTTTGAAAACGCCCTGGTGATGAGCGATCCTATCTCAGACACATACAAGTGTCGTCTGTTTCGAAACACCCTGACGAGCCTGGAGGTGGACTGGCTCGACAAAATCCCTCAGAGATCCAAACAAAGCTCCCAATAATTCCGCACTAGGTTCGTCGAAGACTACATCCTGAACCATCCACGAGCGCTGGCAGATAAAGCAGCGCCCCAACGAATCCCTGTGTGAGTATGTGGACCGATTCTCGAAGATGAATGTAGATACAGAGGACACTACAGACAACAGATCAACTATGATCTTCATTTACAGCATACAACCGGGCGAGCTATATGACTCCTTCATGGATGACATGCCGAAGATGCTCATGGAGGTGAGGGCCCAAGCCAAAAAACGCATCCATCTAGAGGATGCAAAAGCCCTTAAGGCAAAATGCCTCGCCTCAAGATAAGGGCGACACCTCGAAGCCGAAGCAAAGTACCCCCAGGAGATTTTCAGGATCAAAAATTTCCTCCTCATGGGAAGCGCAAGTTTGATGGTGATTCTCCTAGCGCTTCGACGCCAATGTACATCATTGAGGATATATTCTCAATCCTTAAGAATAAAGGGTTCATCCAGCACCGTGGTGAACAACAACCACTCCAACCAAGCAAGGAGTCGACGAATTATTGTAAGTTCCATCAACGTTACGGCCACCTCCTGCACGAATGTCGCTCCTTTCGGGCACTCGCTAATGAATACATAAAGAAAGGCTTCCTCACTGGCTACAAGAAAGTCGAAGAGTTACCGTCGAAGTCGATGCAGGCACTATTCCCCTAGGACGAACTCCTGGCGGCCTCGCCATCGATCCCGGCGTCATCGAAGGCTAGCGGGAAGAATCGATCTTCAGTTTCGACTACAACTGCCAGACCCCGAGGCGCCCAGAGGTATGCACCATCGAAGCCCTATCAACTTTGCCCGACATTACTTTCACTACAGGTGACCTCCCTGAAGAAGGCGATAATCGCAATGCCCCATCGTGATCGTCATCGAAATTGAGGGATGCAACGTCCACCGGACTCTGGTCAACACTGGGAGCTCAGTCGACATCCTCTATCTACGCACTTTCAACGAGATTGTTGTTTGCCACTGCACGCCCCTTTCTCATTCCATGACAGTGTCTAACTTCTCCAGGGACGTTTACCGACTTACGGGATACGCCACACTGAGCGTCGCCCTCGAAGATGGCCCCAGGAGGGAGACAAAGCAAGTTGACTTCATCCTCCTCGATGCGCCCTCCGGATACAACGCAATTCTAAGGCGACCCTCAATGGCGGTGTTCCGTATGATTCCATCTACCTTTCATTTGTTCATTAAGTTTCCCACAACGTTTGTTGTCGCCACCATCAATGGCGACAGAGTTGGAGCCAAAAAATGTTTTGAAGTCAATGCTCGCCTCCATACAGATCACCTGGACCCAGGGATCACACCCTGCCCCCTGTTGACTAGAATGACTATGTAACTGTCGCTGACGAAAAAACTATACTAATCCCTAAAGACTTTCCTGAAAATGAAAAGTCTGCTCTAGCAGCACTACTTTCTGAGAACCTCGATGTCTTTGCTTGGGGACCTAGGGACATGCTTGGGATAGATAGGAGCGTAGTCGAACACCAGTTGAGCCTTAAAACTGATTCAACTCCCGTCAGGCAAAAAAAGAGAAACTTTGGAGGCAAAAAACAGCGAGCAATCGAAGAAAAGGTTGAAAAATTACTCGTCGCCGACTTCATTATGGAGATCGCATGGCTCTCATGGCTAGCAAACGTCGTCATCGTAAAGAAAAGCTCGGGAAAATGGTGGATGTGTGTAGACTTCACTAACCTGAACAAGGCATGCCCCAATGACTTCTACCCCTTACCGAAGATAGACAAACTTATCGACTCTTTGGCGGGGTCGGTGATGAGCTTTGTGGACGTCTTTTCTGGCTACCACCAAATCCGAATTGCAGAAAAAGACGAGAAGCACACTTTTCATCACCGACTACGAGACTTTCTGCAAAAAGTTATGCCGTTCAACTTGAAGAATGCAGGCGCAACATATTAGTAAATGGTCGACGTCTTCAAAAATCAAAAGGGGCGGAACATGGAGGCTTACGTAGATGACATCTTAATCAAAAGTAGAAGCAGAGAAGAACATTTCAGCGACCTCCACGAAATGCTCGACACCTGTCATTCCTACAACATTAAGTTAAACCATTTGAAGAGCATTTTCGGTGTGGCATACGACAAATTCCTAGGCCACATAGTATCGGTCAGGGGATCGAGACGAATCCCGAAAAGATACAGACTATCCTGGAGATGGACCCTCCCAGAACAACCGAGAACATACAAAAGTTGAATGGGAGGGTCTCCGCCCTCAACAGATTCATATCTAGGTTCGACAAGCAGTGCCTCCCTTTCTTTAAGGTTCTTCGGGGAGAATATCCTGCCTGGAATAACGACTACTAGCAAGTCTTCGAGTCGCTGAAAAAGTATCTACTCTCGCCACCACTACTCTCCGCTTCGCTTCCAGGAGAGGACCTCCTCTACATTAGCGCCATTGACAACTCTGTCGACGGTCCTCGTCCGTGAAGAAGCAGGTCGGCAGCGCCCCATCCACTACGTCAGCTACATGCTGCACGGCGCCGAATTGACATGGGAGAGGTCTCTGTTGCTGGAGGACAACCGGAAGGTTGGCGAGGAACGCATTCATCGTCTGAGAGAGCATAGCCACTGCATGTGTAGGTCTTGGAGCTGGTGATCGTTCGCAAGGGCGTCAGTCTGAGGTGTTGGCGCCATCTACCGTTCAACGGCTGGCGAATGGTTTTTGTCATGAGTTCCTCCTTTAGCGGTTGAGGGAATTGGATTCGATCCTACTTGAGGGCATCAAACTATGAAGCACCGATACTTCTGGGAGCCTAACGTACTCGTATTCGATACTTGTCGGATACCAATATGCGCCGATATGGCTCCGATACGTATTCGATACGCCACCTGGCATATTAGAATTATTTATATTAAAATATGTCGCTGATACGGCGCGATACTTTGGCGATACTTTTCTGATACGGTTTTTTAAAAAAAAAATAAACTGATCCGGTTCAGTGGCCGGTCCAATGCAGCACGATCATATTTGGGTTGGCGGAAGCTGCTCAGTGCGTAAGTGAAAAATCAAATCACACTATAATTGCTCTTTGTTGCTGTCGCCCTCATCATCACCTCGCGTCACCCTCTCAGTCCACTCGCATTTGCTGCCGCCTGCTATCGCCCTCGTCATGCGCTGCCATCGTCCTCTGGTCGTGCGCTCTAGTTGCCTCTCGCCATCCACTGCCGTCACCTCTCGGCTTTCTCTGTGTAGTCCACAGCCTTCGTGGCATCACCTCTCGCCGTCTGCAGCCCTCACCCCCTGTCTGCAGCACTCCCTCTCGCTGTGCTAACCATAGCCCTTACGGCGTCGCCTCTCGCCGTCCACAACACTCCCTGTCGCTGCGCTATTCGCAGCCCTTGCGGCGTCGCCTCTCACCGTCCACAACATTCCCTGTTGCTGCGCTATCCGCAGCCCTTGCGGCGTCGCCTCTCGCTATCCACAACACTCGCCTCTCGCCATCCACAACACTCGCCACTCGCTGTGTCATCGGCTGCCCTTGCGGCTCTCGCCGGTTCAGCCTGGCATCTATGCACAAGGATTTAGATTTGCACTCCATCTTGCTCTCTTTTTTTTGTCATTTATCTGCCTCTTCCTTTTGCTTATTTTCATCCATTATTAACTTGTGTGCAAAAAAATTGAAATCGGATTATTTTTAAAGCAATAAACTATTTAGGATATTTTTGTTATAAGTTTTTAATATTATACTTGCTTTTTCTTCAATTAGCTAAATGATATATGTTATCAATTGTAAGGAAGTTGAACTCATCTATCATATATTATCAATTGCAATGTTCTTCAATAAATGTTTGTAGTTTTTAAGATATTTTTCTATTTGAGTAGAAGATTGGTTTTTTTCCTTTATTAATTGCTATTTTCTTTCTTTATTACTTTTATTTGTTTTGTTTTAGGAAAAATGACAGATAATGGTTCTGGGTCTTGTGATTATTCAAAAGAGAATGATGAATTTCCTTTGTGAAAATATGTTGAAGTTTAAAACTTTTAAACATTAAAATTTAGAAAGACCATGCATCTTTGTTTCAGAAGATAGTTGTTGATCTGCCATTAATAATTTGTAAAATAGAAATATAAAATTATACTTGTTAGCAATATAAAATTATAATCATTGAAATAATAAAATATACAAAGAGATATACCAAGTAAAGCAGCTACCGTCACTAGAACCAGCAATAAATAAGATCGAAGTAGCAAATCAGCGCCTGAAATAAATATCTATTAGAATTATAAAATACTATATATATTTAATAAAATAATATTACCTATAAATTAGTTTTTAAATTTTTTCTCTTCTTATTTCTTCTTTTCTCTGTAATATCTAACTCGATCTCACCTTCATCTTTAATGTGATAATTAGGTATATCATCAAAATTATCACATATATTCTTACATATGCTTCTTGTGAATACGAATATTTCTTGTGAAGTAATATCATTGTCATGTTCTTCCATCAAAAATTTTGGATTACAAGTTAAAACGACTGACCATTGAGAATTACTAGGATCTTGAACATAAAAGACTTGTATAGCCTGATTCGCAAGAAAAAAACAATCATCTCTATGGCTAATGCGATTGAAGTTAACCAATATAAAGTCATTTTCATCAACCTTGCTTTCACCATTACTGTCGACCCATGTACATTTGAAAATAGAAAGACGAAAATCAATGTAATCGAGTTCTCATATTTCTTCAATTATACCATAGTAGTATAAATCACCTGTATGCAGATTTTTGTCTTTGGCATCTGATATTTGCATTGTTTGAGCTACCAAAGAAACTCCACTTTTTTGAGCTGCTCATTTATTATCATGATTTTTAGTAGAAAATTGACATCCGCTAATATAATATCCATCATACTTAAGGACACAACGATTTGGTGAAAATAATAAATATTTCAATGACTTATCTAATATAACACCATCAGGTCCTTGTAATAATAATATAAAAATATAATTTTTAAACCTTTTGATGAACTCTTTGATATGTTTATTCTGAATCCACACTTCATATCGAGAATGTGAAAGATTTTCTATCCTTAACTGTTCCATGTGCTTTTCAATGTACGGATCAATTATTGCAGTATTGCGCAGAACATATAAATGTGCTTGATTCAATAAGTTCAGATCAACAATTTGAGGCTAACTATTGCTTAGGCCCTTTCCAAATTTATCAGGTAGATTATGGTCAACCGGAATCTCAATTCAATTAACATCATGTAAATATTCAGTACAAACACGGACACCCATATTTTCTTGAGAAAAAATTGAATTATTCAATGCAAACTCTATAAAAGTTTTGACTCCATTGCTAAATTCAAATGATCGTCTATCCATTCTCATCCATGGCCAATCCATTGATTAATTTTCTGTAATAATTACACACATATATAGATATATAACATAATTTAGATTATTACTTTTAAAGATGATAAAATTTAAAAATATATTTAAAATAAAAAGAACACAAAATTAAAAAATGTATTCAAACATCACTTGGCGGTCACTCTTTACTATTTTTGATCACGGGTCATCACATAATTTATTTAAAGGACTTAATCTTCTAAAAAAACAAGAAGTTGTCTACTCAGATCAACTCTTCACTGTAAGTGGTTCAAAATGCAACTACTATGAAAGTAATAAATCTAATGTTGAAAGACAGGGCAAACAAACTACTAAAACTACTAAAACTTGAATCTAGTGAAGAAAAGAGTATGTCCTTTTACAGCGATTATTTGATACAACCGTTGTAAAAGAGAACTATTTTATAGCGGTTTACTAAGACAACCGCTGTAAAAGGCCCCGCCTGTATTTGTTACAGCGGTTGACCATGTTAACTGTTGTATACTGAGCGTTGTATAATACTGATTTTCTTCTAGTGATTGGGGACTATTTTTGGCTTTGAAAGGAAACAGACATGATGATGTCTCTGTATAATACAAGGCCGAGGACATGGATGACGAGCTCCCGCTTGCCAAGCATCCCTCCCAAGCAGGGCAAGCGGTCACTCGGAGGCCTTTTGTTCTGCAGGAGGCCCTTTGTTCGAGAGGAAGTGTGACATCCCATAATGGATGGGTGGAAGAAAAATTTAAGCTGATTTGGACTGAAAAGAAAAGATTTTAGACCTATTTATGAGAGGTTGAAAGGGGGACCAACTTATAATTGTTCCAAATCAGATAAGGGCAGGAGCGAACTGCCTTTTGTCCGTGCCGCCCTTTCTTCCTCTTGTCGCCCACATCAGGTGAGAGGAAAAGGAAGTTTTTTTCTCTCGCTCTCGGTCTCTCTCTGTGTCGCTCGGTGCGCCCCCCTGTTCGTTCCGCCTTTCCGCCGAGCGCAGGATAGCAAGAGCAGCAGCAGCGGTGGCTGCTGCAGGAAAGCAGAGGAGAAGAAGAAGAAAAGGAAGAAGAAGAAAAGGAAGAGGAAGGAGAGGAAAGCCAGAGCAAGATTTCTTAGCGCTGTTTCATGATCAAATGGTAGGTAATTCTTTCCGATTTATTGTAATGAAATGATGTTCTGATGAAATGATTTGTTGGTCTGTGCGGTGATGTAGTATTGAATATTTGTATGCCAAGAACCGATGAGGGCGAAAAGTTTCCTATATGTGTTATTGCGATGAGGGCGGGGAGTGTATGCTGGGTGATGTCCTAATGTGGATGTTTTAGGAGTTGCCAAGGATCCTATGGATATGTGATGATGAAAAAGAGGCATTTGTGACATAGACCAAGAAATCGAGGCCCAAAAGATAAAAGTGTAAAGAATAAAAAAAATTTGCAGCGTTTTATTGCATATTAATATGGCATCAGCATTTATGTGATGACTGTTAATGTAACATCAGCATTTATTTTATGGCTATATGTGATGAAATGTCTGATGTATATTTGCTTATTACTAATTTTCTACCAGCTTTGGAGATGTTTCTTGAGTAAATGCAAATTCAGTTCAGATAGACAATGATTGTAAATTTCGAGGACAAAATTTTTTTAAAAGGTGGGGAGATTGTGACATCCCAAAATGGATGGGTGGAAAAAAAATTTAAGCTGATTTGGACTGAAAAGAAAAGATTTTAGACCTATTTATGAGAGGTTAAAAATAGGGGGACCAACTTATAATTGTTCCAAATACGATAAGGGCAGGAGCGAACCACCTTTCGCCTGTGCTGCCCTTTCTTCCGCGTGTCGCCCGCATCAGGTGAGAGGAAAAGGAAGTTTTTTTCTCTCTCTCTGTGTCGCTCGGTGCGCCCCCCTGTTCGTTCCGCCTTTTCGCCGAGTGCAGGACAGCAAGAGCAGCAGCAGCGGTGGCTGCTGCAGGAAAGCAGAGGAGAAGAAGAAGAAAAGAAAGAAGAAGAATAGGAAGAGGAAGGAGAGGAAAGCCAGAGCAAGATTTCTTAGCGCTGTTTCATGATCAAATGGTAGGTAATTCTTTCCGATTTATTATGTTAATGAAATGATGTTCTGATGTTATGATGTGTATTTATCTTGTTTACTGTTAACACGTGGTTCCTGCGCTACATCCTGACCATACACATGGCGCCTGGCTGGCCTCCATTTGGTTAATTGATTTGCTGACTCATCTCTGACTTTGCAGGACTTTTGACCAAGTCAAACCTCGGCCACGAGGGTTCAACCCAACCTCGTTCCCGATATCTTAGGACCACCCCTAATAACACTGGGCACGCGGTTACGGAGCAGCACCTGTCACAATCAACTCCACCTAATCGCGTCGCTCCCCGTACAAGGCAACTTTTTCCAGATCCGCAAATCAAGGATCCACATGCTCCAGCCATCATGGATCCCCAGTAGAAGCACCAGTATTAAAAGATATCGTCCTTTTTGCACAGCTACAGGCCTCTCCGGTACCAGACAAACGGCGCGAACCCAGAGCCTGTCCATCACCTTTTCTCCGAAAAACCAGGGTGAAGCTACAGACTCCAACAGCTACAAATACCGCTGAATAGTCCACCAAAGGGGTAGAGGGACAAGAAGGGATCAAAGAACAATCAAAGAAACAGAGATTAACTAACTTTCATTGTAGAGAGGCCCCAACTGAGGAGCTCTCCTTCTTCCTCTTCTTCTCCTTTTCTTCGAAACAACACTGTACTAGCCTTCAAGGCTACCTTTTCACCATTAGTGAAACTTCTTCGATAACCGACCGGTGGACGTAGGGGATTTCCTCTCTGAACCACCTTAAACCTTCGTGTGTTTCTCTGGATGCTCTGAACTGATTCTCTCCCTGAGCTTTCATTAACAAGCTTACCCTTTTGCGAGCCGCCGTCTCCCGAAACTCTCTTTCTCTTTTTTGGCTTTTCCTAGGACCTCCACATCCTACATCAACATCTTCTGGTGCTTTCATTGAGACCTGGAAAGATGGTGGCCAGAACTCGCAAAACCAACTCTGCGGCCCGCAGTGTGCACACGGGAGAACCCTCTGTTCGAGCGCCGGACGATAGAGCTTTGGCCTCAACCTCTCGGCGTCACGCCGAATCTGCTTCTTTCTCCAGAGGCACCCGTGTCCCAAAACTCCAGGGGATGCTCGTGAACCTCACTGACCTGGTCACTTGTCTTACATCCCAGCAGACCGTGATCCTCAAACAGACACAACCAGTATGTGCGGTGCTCCCTCTCCCACTGGTAGCGGCGATCCCTGTTCCTCTCCCACCAGCTGCGGCGGCTCCAGCGCCTCCTCTGCCTGTCGCGGCGGCCCCAGAGTTGCTTCTACCGGTAGCGGCGATCCCTGCTCCAGCACCTCCGGCCACTGAGTTCCCGCACCAGCACCTCCGGCCGCTGGTGTTCCCGCACCAGCACCTCCGGTCGCGGTACCCTCCGTCCAATCTTCTGGTTACTCTAGACCCCCTAGACATCCTTTCCGCCTCCAGGAAGCTCGCCAAAACTCGCTTCCACCTTGTCCACTACCACAACCCGTTTTTCTTCCACCTGCTTTTCCTCCTTTTCTTGCCGGAAGAGATCCCCTCTTTCCAGGCGTTCAGGTCCCCCTTCATGGGCCTGATCCCTTCTTTGGACCGATGGATGGCAATGCTCTCTTTTCCGACGCCATCCGTCTGGCCCCCATCCTAGAGGATTTCAGGCCTCCTAGGCTGGAGGTCTACAGGGGCGTAACAGACCCCCGTGAGCATGTGCAAGGATTTGAGGCTGCAGTCCGGTACTACCAGCCGGACGAGGCCACGAGGTGTCACCTCCTGGCTAACACCCTGAAAGGGGTAGCATTTAGCTGGTTCATCAAGCTGCCCAGGGGTCACATCTCTTCCTACGAGCATTTGAAATGGGAGCTGATCGCCCGTTTCATCGACTGGACCCGGATGGTCGTCTCTAACATGGTACTCGCCAACATCAAGCAAGGCGAGAGAGAAAGTTTCCGAGATTACACCAATTGCTTCTTCGCCGCTGCAGCAGACGTAGAGTCTGCGATGGCCATGCACAACTTCCGACGGGGGCTCAAGGTGGGAGACCTGTCCAAATCCCTACAGTTGGCCAAACCTCGAAGCTATCCAGAGCTGGTGGCCAGGGCCAGTCAATTTATGCTTCTCGAGGACGCTGAGTCCTCTCCCACAGACGCTCTAGGGGTTAGGCAGGAGAGGAGCAAGAGGAAACATCGAGATGCTGAACCCTCGGCCACGAGGATACGTGTGGCCAGGCATCATGATAGAGAGGAGGAAAAACTTTGGAAAAACCTCGGCGCACCCCGCCTCCAAAGTTTTTTCAAACAAGTGGTCATTGCCCGCATCGCCAATTTCGATGTCCGACGGGTGCTCCTCGACTCTGGGAGCGCCGCCGACATCCTATTTGAGTCCGCCTTCCTCAAGATGGGGCTCAAAGAAGCGAACCTCCTTCGCGTTGGGACCACCTTGCTCGGTTTTTCCGGTGAAAGGGTCTAACCTCTGGGATTCATCACTCTACCCATCTCCTTTGGCGATGACAACGACCACGCTATGGGCATGGTCAACTTCGCAGTCATCAGGGCTAAATTGGGCTACAATGCCATCCTAGGGAGGACAACTCTAAACTCCTTCAGGATGGTTATTTCCACGCCCCACCTGTGCGCGAAGTTTTCAACCTCCAGCGGCGTTGTCACCATCAGAGGAGACGCCAAACAAGCTACTCGTTGTTTTCAAATAGCGACGCAGTTTGTAGTCGACCAAATGGAGTCCAAAGAAACCCAACCGGTCATACCGCAAGAAGGGGTCATCAATGTAGCCTTAGGGGGTGAAGACACTTCAAAAATTATAAATATTTCATCTTATCTGAATGACAAGCAGCAGGCGGAAGTTATCGCCCTGCATTCGGAGTATATCGATGTCTTTGCATGGTCTCCTGAAGATGTTATAGGCATGGACAAGGCTGTCTGCGAACACCACTTGAATGTATCTCGGGCCGTCTCCCCCATTGCGCAAAAGAAAAGAGTAATGGCCGGGGAGAGGCAGGAAGCAATCAGGGAGGAGATTAACAAGTTGCTGGGGGCCGGTTACATCAGGGAGGTTCAATATCCCCGATGGCTAACCAACGTCGTTATGGTGAGGAAGGCCAATGGGAAGTGGGGAATATGCGTAGACTTCAGAACATTGAATCAGGCCTGCCCTAAAGATACTTACCCTCTCCCCCGCATCGACATAATGGTAGATCGTACCTTCGGCTACGAGGTCATGAGTTTCTTAGACGCTTTCTCCGGGTATCATTAGATCTGGATGGCCAAGAAAGACGAGGAGAAAACTGCTTTCATCACTTATTACGGCACTTACTGCTACAACGTCATGTCATTTGGTCTCAAAAATGTCGGTGCTACCTACCAACACATGATTGATGCCGTCTTCAAAGGCCAAAGGGGAAGGAATCTCGAAGCTTACGTGGACGATATCCTGGTCAAAAGCAAAACCTTGACAGAGCACCTCAATGATCTCAAGGAAACGCTCGATACCCTTCGAAGGTACAGCCTCAAGCTTAACCCTGCTAAGTGTACCTTCGACGCAGCTTCGGGAAAGTTCTTGGGGTACCTAGTCTCTGCCAGAGGGATAGAGGTCAATCCTGACAAAATATTGGCTATTCTGAACATGCCCTCCCCAAAGACAGCCAAGGATATCCGGAAGCTAGCAGGGCGGATCAACAGTTTAGGCAGATTCATCTCAAAAGCTGGTGACCGATGTTCTCCATTCTTTCGGTGTCTACGCAACAACAGAAAAGAGGAATGGACCGATGAGTGTGAATCAACCTTTACAGAGTTGAAGAAATATCTTACCTCGGCTCCGATATTAGTAGCGCCGAAGGAAGGTACGGTCCTAACTCTTTATTTGGGAGTATCCGACACTGCGGTCTCAGTGGTCCTCCTAGACAGCGAGAAGGGGGTACAATATCCTATCTTCTATACCAGCCACATGCTCCTGGATGCCGAAAGTCGATATCCCACTTTGGAGAAGCTCGCTCTGGCCCTCCTAACGACTGCCAGGAAGCTACGACCTTATTTCCAAACCCATACTATCCAGGTTGTCACAGATCAATCACTACTGAAGATACTGCGCACCCCCGAGGTTTCAGGAAGGTTGCTCAAATGGTCTATTGAGCTGGGTGAGTAAGATATCAGATTTGTCCCACGAACAGCAATCAAGGCTCAAGCCCTAGCGGACTTCGTCGTTGAACTTTCTACTTTAGAGCCGCCACTTGTCAGGTCCCTGGCAAACCTCTGGTCCCTCCATGTTGACGGCGCGTCCGGATCACAATCCCAGGGGGCTGGAATCCTCCTAACCAGCCCAATGGGGGCTACGCTACATCAAGCTGTGACGCTCCAGTTCAAAGCAACGAACAACCAAGCAGAATATGAAGCCCTCATTGCAGGACTCAACTTCGCGCTTAGCATGGCTGCGAAGCACATACAGGTGTTCAGCGACTCCCAGTTAGTCGTCAACCAGGTGAACCGTATAATTGAGACAAAAGACGAGGTATTAAAGAAATATCTACACTTGGCCATATCCTTGATCTCTCAATTTGAGGACTTCTCCTTGACACACATACCTCGGGAGGAGAACCAAGTGGCGGACCGGCTTGCGAAGGAGGGACTCCCTGACCTCCGCCGAACTCAGGTGTTCGAAAAACCTAGCTTCGAGTGTGCCGAAGTTTCTTCTGAAGAGCAACCACCCTGCTGGATGGACAAGATCTTGGATTACTTAAAAAATGGGATTCATCTAGACAACAGACAAGAGGCACAGAAGTTGAAACTTGTTTGCGCCAAGTACACCCTCGTCGACGGCGAGCTCTACAGGAGATCCTATGCCAAGCCCCTCACCAAGTGTTTAAGGCCAGAAGAAGCCCTAAAGGTTATGGAAGCGGTACAGAGGGGAGTGTGGAACACATGCCCGTGGCAGAAGCCTGGTCATGCGGATCCTACGCCAAGGATTCTTCTGGCCCAACATCCACAAAGACGCTCAGGTATTTGTGGAAAAGTGTTCCCAGTGCCAATACTACGCCGACATGCAAAGGCAGCCTGCAGGTTATCTCAAGCCTATTAATTCATCTTGGCCTTTTGCTATTTGGGGGCTGAATTTCCTAGGCCCAATGTCTACGGCCATGAAGAACTACAAATGGATACTCATCACAGTCGACTACTTCACAAAGTGGATTGAAGCTAAGCCGCTTACTCAACCCACTGCCCAAAATGTCGAAAGTTTCCTTTGGGCCAACATTATTTACAGGTATGGCATACCAATGGTGATCATCACAGATAATGACACCCTATTCGCCAATCAGAGGATCCATGATTTCTATGAAAAACACCAGATCAACCTCAAGTACGCTTCTATTTGTCATCCTCATACCAACGGACAGGCGGTGGCCGCTAATAAGAACATCCTAAATATTCTGAAGAAACGCCTAGATGACGCCAAAGCCCGCTGGCCGGAAGAATTACAAGGAGCTCTTTGGGCTTACAATACTGCTCCTTCCGAGGTCACGCAAGAGTCCCCTTTCTCCCTCTCGTTCGGGATGGATGCTGTCATCCCAATTGAACTGGAGCACCTCTCCCCCAGAGTAGAAATTACAGCTAACTTCGAACCCGAGACTTTATAAACATGGGTGGATGAAAATGATGATTCACGAAGGGTCGACCTGGATCTCCTAGAACAAAAAAGAGAATTGGCCACACTGAAGCTCCTGGAGCACAAGCAACGAATAGAGCGATATTACAACCGGAAGGTTAACCCCAGAACTTTCATAGGGGGAGATTTAGTCCTCAAGCGGCGACTTCTCGCCTGCAGCAATTTGGGGGTTCCCAAGTTTGAGCCAAATTGGGAAGGTCCTTACATCATGCACGAGGTTGCTGGACCAAATGCATACTATCTCATGACTTCTGAAAGCATTCAGATCCCCAGAAGTTGGAGTGGGGACGACCTAAAGAAATTTTACGCCTAAAGACTAAGGGCAGCTCATCTTGATACTCCTTATACGTCATTCATTCTGTACAGATTCATTCGGAAATTTATTACACTGAGTTCTGGGATATTCTTCAGACATTTGGATTTCTTTATATGCTATCCTAAAGGTTATTTCTCAGACTCCGGAGTTCTTATACATGAATCCTACATTTGTCAATACATACTGAGATATTCATATCGACCTAAGCGTCGCTCAGGTATGGTCTCAAAACTCATTTCGATCATCGTGCCCGAGGTTCCAGACCTCGCGCGCAATGATCCCACAGTAACTTTCACTATACGGTGATCGCCAAGCCTAGTTGTGCCTGGCAGGCGGGGTTTCCTACAAACATCTGGGACCCCTCCATAAGCCCATCTGGCCAGTGGAAAGACTAAGGGCAGCTCGTAACCTTAAGGCAGTCCCTGATATCGACTGACAATACATGTCCCCCCTAAGCAGGGTGCCTTCGCTTCCCACTAGGATTTGCTATTCCAAGAGGGTCAGCCCTTGTCTCAAGTACAAACATCGTACACGATGTTTCAGACGCTCAAGTTCTTTTGGCATTGGGTCAGATAACTCCCCCTAGGCAGGATCTCCGCTACTATTATTATTATTTCTCTGTGCAGATTTACAAAGGAATATCTATAACCCTACTGAAGGGGATCCCCGAGATCAGCCCTTGCCACATGTACAAACATCGAACACGATGTTTCAGGCGTTCAAGTCATTTTGGCATTGGGTCAAATAATACTTCTTGGGCGGAATCCATCTTGACTATCACTACTCCCTTCCTATATGGATTCCGGGAAGTTCCAAAATTGAACTTGGGTTATTCTATATGGTTCAAAAGCTCTATCTTATTAAGAGGTTTTTTCAGAACCAAGTCAGAACAACTCAATCTCATACAAAGGTACTTGTCCATTACATACACATCAAAGTAAAACAGGTATGGAAGACAAACTCTTTTTATTATTACTTTCAAAAATTACAAGAGAAGATTACAAATTCACTACTCTTACCAAGGAAGGGGTTACCCTCTGTCGGTCCTATCCAAAAGCCTAAATACATAATGGATAAGATCATCAGACAAGTTAAAACTCTCCTCTTTGTAATTGGGATCAACAGTCATGCAAGGGAAGGGATCCACTTCTTCAAGTTCGGCGGCAGTAACCTTCCCCCCTTGAATTAAAGTGGAAGCCAACCCCTCCCATGATCGCTTGATCCCTTCTAACCTTAACTTCCTGTAGGGAAGACTAGTCTTGTAAGCCTCCACAGCAGCCATGAATCTCTCCGCAATAATGACTTCTTGCTGTTCGGTGACTTTGACAAGCTTTTTCTGCAGGGCTTCATTACCAACCTCCGCGGCGACCAAGGCAAACTGACGGACTGCAAGCTCCTCCTGCAGCTTGGCCCTCCCTTCTTGCAGCTTATTCTTCTCCTCCAAAAGCCTGGCTCTTTCCCCCTCAACAGCGTCAAGCTGGGAAGACTTCACCGCAAGCTCGATCCTCAGGGCCTCTATCTTTCCATCTTTCTGATGAAGCCGAGACCCCTGCTCCAGCACCTGCTCCTTGGTCCTCATAGCTCTGTTCAGAGCCAACGGCAAACGAGCGAGAACCTACAAGCACAAAACAAGTCAGCACACAGGATTAAAGCGGATAAGAAATCCTGAAAAGGAATCCTTACCGTGGCTACCCTGTTGGCCATTCCCGAGTATAGATTTGGGGTGGAAGTTGCCTCCATCTTCTCCTCCAAATATTTAGCCACCAGACCGCTCCCTAGGGCCAGGCCTACCTCTCCTCGGTAAACTTAACCCTTATTCTCGGATGGCACGGTGAGGACGGTCATCCTTCGATCATCCCCTGTCGTCCTCACCGCCAACTTCATACCTACATCCCCGAAGATTCCAGCAAAATTGGTACTATAAGGGGGCTCTACGCTTCGCTGCCAGTCATGCTCTTCCTCAGCAGCGAAACCCCTCTTCTCCACACTCCTTGCCTTCTTTTGCGGGGGCTCAGGCTTTGTGTTCCCGGAGGAACCCCTCTTCTCTCCATGGACCTCCCTAGGAACCAATTCCAAACAAGGTCCCTCCACCTTCTCCTTTTCTGGGCCCCCGTTGGCCTTATTTCCTTCATTCTTTCCCCCTATGACAACCCCTGTACCACTTTTAGGGATTGCCTGGGGCTTGGTGGCTGGCATGGGATCCTTACCTTTCCCTGTGTAACCCAGCTCAGCTAGTGTCTTCTTGTCGTCTGCAGTATCATCAGGAGAGGATACCACATCGACAACGGCTTCACCACAGATCGGCTCTGGAACCCTTATTTCTTCTCCTTCCCCCACCTCAACAACTTCTTTACTGAGTTGGGTAACAGGGTGCCCCCTCCTGGCCCTCTTGATCACAACTGTGCCAGAAGGGGGGACGACTTCTTTGAGGACGTTGTATCCCAGTGCCTTGGCATGTAAGGATATGTCATTCCTTACATGCCTCAAGAAATCCTTCAAAGGCCAACTCTGCCCCTTCAACCTCTCCAGGTTCCTCAGGGTATCCTGCCCTGCTGCTCACTTGACATCACCAGTAAACTCAAGTAGTAAACTCAAGTGGGCACACCCTGGGCGTCAGAGGCATTCCCAAGTCACCTCCGATGAAAAAATAGTAGTCCCTCCAGTCAGAGTGGGAACTACTCGCTCCCGAAAACATCACCCTCCTCGTCTTCGACCGAAGGGCCAGGCACCCTCCATACCCTGGCACCATCATCCAACTAAATAAACTCCTGAACAACGTCAGAGTCCATGGTATCCCTTGAGCTTGTAATAGCTTCAGAAAGGAATACACATAGGCAATGGCGTTGGGAGAGAGTTGTGCTGGGATGAGCTAGAAGGAGTTTAGAATCTCCCTAAACTCCGGCTGCGGTGGTAATAGCAGGCCGTACTCCACTTGAGCACGGTATACGCAGACAACCCCCTGAGGGGCTTCAAGGAGGAATAATCGACAGGTTGGGATTTCCCTTGAAGCCCCTGGTGGTGTTAAGCACCTCGTGCTCCATCAAGAGCTCCTGATAGCTAGAATCTTTTTGGAACTGGGTGGCTAGTTCCGCCCACTCGATCTCTCCTCCTCCCATAGTTGAGATTCACTAAGGGCAGAATGGTCTCTCTTTTTTTCTCTTAGGGTTTGGAGGTGAAAAGCACGCCAGCTGCTCCTCTTGAGGGATCCCCTTTTTGATAGAGAGACAGCTATTTCCTTTCACCTCCTGACCTTCTGATCTCCTTGATCAGCATGTGTGCGCAATCAAGCCGTTCATGCTCTCTGACAATCTCAGAACCCGAAGCGACACACGGACTACAAAGCGTTCCTTCTCCCCGTCCCTTCGTAATCCACGATAATAACTATCGTACACGAGGATTCGAGGGATGGTCTTTGTGATCCTCGCCCGATATTTTAATATTCGTACACGAGGATTCGAGGGATGGTCTTTGTGATCCTCGCCCGATATTTTAATATTCGTACACGAGGATTCGAGGGATGGTCTTTGAGACCACCTCTTTCCTGAATTTCTTCTCGGGGTTATCTATTTGAGAAATAGGTCCTTCAAGTGCTGCAAAGGAAGAGGATCTCCCCCTTCCTCTGACCATGGTTCCTTCAAACATATAAGGCTGAGGAACTGGTCGAGGATGGGACAGGTCACTTCTGGCTCCCTGGCTGATCCTGCTTCTGGACTGGGGGAGGCGGCGTTTGTCCCAACCATCTGGCCTCAAGAGGAGTAGTCTGGCCTTCTTCAGGACTTCTCCGGGAGGGAGCTAGCTGATACCCCTAGCCTGCCAAGGACTTTGATGGAGGAATCTCCTCTGGGCAGGTGCTTCCAACGTCGAAGAACCTATCCGGTCCCTTAGGACCACAGAAGGGAAGAACCGCTGGGCCTCTGATGTTCTCCTGATTCAAGATACTCACATCAACTAATGTCTACAGGAGAACGTTGAAAGCAACCTGGCTCTTCAAGTGGTGGCCCACCGGTGAGGCGCTGACAATCTTCACCGCCCTCCTCACCGCTTCTTCCAGATCCTCCATACGTCGTCCCCGCCATCCAGAGTTGTTTTCCACCAAGGCCCGCAAGGAGCGGACTTCAGACTTCAGCAACTCCTCCCGGCGACAAGCCTTGAAGGCCGCCTCATTCGCCCCCGACGAAGCCTCCCTGGCCTTGGTCAGGTCCTCCCTTAGCCGCCTTCTTTCCCCTCTCAAAGCCTCCCTCTCATCATCTAACTCCCTTATTCTTGTCTGGAGGTCTTTGATATGGGCAGAGTGGGCCTGATTCACATCTAACAGATTGTGATGGAATTCTTTTCTCGCAACCTCATTTTTAATAGCCATGGAAGCCAACCTATCCTCCAATTTGTGCAACTTCCCTAGCTCCTTCTTATGGTCATTCAGAAAGCACTTTATAACTTGAGACAAAGCGCCCTCCAACTCTCTTATCTTCTGAAGGTGACGGGCCTCCCCTTCCTCCTTGCCCTTCAGAGATTTTACCACCTCTAGAACCACTGAGGTGTTCCCCAAGATCTTCTCTTCTTCCCTCCTTATCTCACATAATCTGTCTCCCAACACACTCCAGGCCCCGTTAATACCAGAGGGGGCGTTGGAAGCAGCTGGAAGGACCTTTCTCTTCTCCTTAATCGCCTCCTCCATCTTGCCTCCTGGCCCTTCAATACTAGGAGCGCTTACAGAGGCAGTGAGAAGGGACTCTCCCTTCTTCCCCTTAGTCACTTCCTCTATCTTGGTGCCTTCCTCCTTCTCACCCTTCTTATCCTTCTCTTCCTTCTCCTCATAACTTCGGAAGTTCAATAGAGTGAGAGTAAGGAGGAGAGGTTTTCTTTTCTTCATCACTAGGAGCCGCCTCGACATATGTCGGCACCTCCTCCCGCAGCATCTTTTCAGATAGCACTTCCGACCTCTTCTTCTCTGGAGGGAGGGCCTCAGCCAGAGCCCTGCCTGCTCTCTTCTTCTTTGAAAGGCTCGCCAGGGCGGTCCATTCTCCTTCTTCCGCCATCTTTTCGCTAACAATCTCTCTTGCAGGGGAAAATCTCAGAGTGGAGGCACAAGGATATGGATCGGCGAGCACCGCCCCCATCTTATCCTTGCAGGCCTTAGGCAGCGCGTCCCCCCTAGCGACGGTTCGCATTCCAGGACCCATATCAATATTCGCGCCCCGACAATGCGGGGGGCTGATGTTAACACGTGGTTCCTGTGCTGCATCCTGACCATACACATGGTGCCTAGCTGGCCTCCATTTGATTGATTGATTTGCTGACTCATCTCTGACTTTGCAGGACTTTTGAGCAAGTCAAACCTCGGCCACGATGGTTCAACCCAACCTCGTTCCCGATATCTCAGGACCACCCCTAATAACACCGGGCACGCGGTTACGGAGCAGCACCTGTCACAATCAACTCCACCTAACCGCGCCGCTCCCCGTACAAGGCACCTTTTCCCAGATCCGCAAATCAAGGATCCACATGCTCCAGCCATCATGGATCCCCAGTAGAAGCACCAGTATTAAAAGATATCGTCCTTTTTGCATAGCTACAGGCCTCTCCGGTGGCAGACAAACGGCGCGAACCCAGAGCCTGTCCATCACATTTTCTCCGAAAAACCAGGGTGAAGCTACAGACTCCAACAGCTACAAATACCGCTGAATAGTCCACCAAAGGGGTAGAGGACAGGAAGGGATCAAAGAACAATCAAAGAAAGCAGAGATTAACTAACTTTCATTGTAGAGAGGCCCCAACTGAGGAGCTCTCCTTCTTCCTCTTCTTCTCCTTTTCTTCGAAACAACACTGTACTAGCCTTCAAGGCTACCTTTTCACCATTAGTGAAACTTCTTCGATAACCGACCGGTGGACGTAGGGGATTTCCTCCCTGAACCACCTTAAACCTCCGTGTGTTTCTCTGGATGCTCTGAACTGATTCTCTCCCTGAGCTTTCATTAACAAGCTTACCCTTTTGCGAGCCGCCATCTCCCGGAACTCTCCTTCTCTTTTTTGGTATTTCCTAGGACCTCCACGTCCTACGTCAACATTTACACATGTGAATACGTGTGATTTGTTAGTCTGTGTGGTGATGTGGTATTATTGAATATTTGTATGCCAAGAACCGATGAGGGCTGAAAGTTCCCTATATGTGTTATTGCGATGAGGGCGAGGAGTGTATGTTGGGTGATGTCCTGATGTGGAATCACCGATGTAATATGCAGCTCCTGGCAAGGCTTCTAGAATAACAAGCTGTAGGGACTTTTGTCAGGCTTTTAGGTGAAAGGATATGGAAATGATAAGTCCACATCACTAAATAGAGTAATGTATGAGTTTATGTATTTTTGTGAGAATACTGATGTGGGGAATTATGATGATATGTTGAATGTAGGTATGTGCATAATGTGTTATGTGTTTCATTATTGTTCATGCGATGATGATATTTGTATTCATTTTATATTGGATACTGTTTTACCTATTGAGTTTGAATTAACAAACTTCTGTCATTTTTGGTGGCAGGTACTGCATAAGAAAGATCACGGGACATAGGGTGAGGTACTATAGGTTGCTGCAAGAAAGTGGATGATGCAAGGATATGTGATTATGTTCCAGTTCCGACGCCTCGGTTGCTGGTGGTTAGGGTGCTGGCAGTTGGGACGTCACAGGAAGCCCCGAAAAGGCCTCGCATCAACCTCTCCAGTTCATGGAGGTCCGCCAGTGAGGCTGGAAGTTTGCAGGGTGGCGCTCGTGCTACTCCGACGACTTTCTCCAGAGAGTGGAACTGGGGCATTCGTATGATCTCATCGGTGGGGAATACCACCAACCAGACGGATAACAAAGCGCTGCCCATTGTGGATGTTGGGGTGGCGCAACCCCAGGCCCTCCTCCTACCATGGAGATCATCAGCGCGCCCATGCAGGACCGTGTGTTGTCTGCCTCTGTTCCATCTCCTCTAGTGCCAATGGCCAGCCCGACAGTTTCGCGGTGCCGACCTAGCCGGAGGCCGTCTCCGGAGGTCATCGCATATGCCATCGCACACAGCATTTGTAGTTGTGTCGACTAGATTGAAGAGCGTGCCGCGAGCGGAGAGCAATTGGCGGTCCTCAAACAAAAGGTTGACGAGGTCCTGGTGCTCTTTCGGAGGTTGGAGCCCTTGGAGGCGGAGAAGGAGATTGTCGGCCTGGAGTCGGACTGCGCCAAGCAGGAGAGTGAACTGGAGGCTGCGACGCTGCAGATTGAACAGCTCAGGAAAGAGAAAGCTACCTTGGAGGCTCGAGTCGAAGTGCTAGCGGAGGAGAACAACTGTCAAACGGACTTCACTCAAGTTGTTTGAGGTCTCCTTGCGGCGCCAGAATTTAGGCTCCTTCCCACTTGGGGCCCTTCTTTGCTCCCCTTTTGTTCTTCTATTTCTCTCTCTCTTTCTCTCTTTTTTCTTTTTTGACAGGCTTATAAGAGAAAATTTATTCAATGAAGTTTTTTCACTTCAGTGTTGGCGTATGAATTTTTGAACTTTGCGATGTGACTGTTGAGGGAACTGAGGAGACGCGTGTGCCTAGTTGACCTAGATTTCTAAGTCAATAGAATCAGATGATCAGATTTCGCCCTTGGGAAGTAGGCCCCGAAGATGTCTTGCATCAACCTTTCTAAGTCAATAGAATCATATGATCATTCTTTTATTTTTAACAACAAAATTTATTAATTGGTTAATTAAATATTCCTATTTTATAAGAATATCCTGTTCTAGCTTCTAATTAATAAGTCTTCTTTTTAATGAAAGTATATTTAATGAAGTTGCTGGCTAAATTTAAGACTAGCTCTAAAACAGTATGCGGAACTTTTGACGCATACAAGTGCCCTTCCGATTCTTGTATGCGAGTTTCCGCATAGTGGATAGTTATGCGACCGCAAAATCTGCCGAAATCCCTGAACGATTTTCGCGATTTTGGAACCAACGATTTCCCGACTGTCCGCATACGAATAATAATGCGGAATTGCGACGTTTATGCGACTAGAATTTTTTGTTTTCCTTCTTCCGAGCAGGTGAAAGGAGAAGATCGAATCCGCGCCGTATCCCGGTCACCCACGGCGACCACTCAGCTCCTCGTCGGCGGCTGGCCGGCGACATCCACCTCGCCGCCGGCGAAAGTTTTTCCAACATGATCTACAGCAAGGAGTATATAGCCGCAGTTCTTCTACATCTCCACTCCGTCGTTCAACTGCGAACAATGAGCTTCTGGCCGATCTTCATGGATCCGTCAGGCGTCAGCCGGAAGCTTCAAACTCGGAGAAGATCAGACAATTGTTTGATCCTAGTTCAGAATTTAGGGTTTCTGTCATGCATGTAAATTATCTTAAAGAAAAACTATGACATTTCTGAACTCACAGTTACGTTGCTTATAGGTTAGCGAATCTATCCTAATTTTTGTTCAAAAATATTATTACACTTGTTGCATCTGGATTCACGCTCGATCATCTGGACCACACACGTGGAAGCTTACGTGTCACCAGCGACACGAACGCCCGGCGTCGAACAAGATGAGGTACCGCCCCGAAGAACAGACACCGAACAACAACGGTCAGAACTGACAGGCGTCTGGCAAGGTAACGATCACCGTACTGCCTGCAAAAAATAGGGACTCTCCCGCCGTCAGGCCGTATCATCCATACATCGTACAAACATAGGCCATAAAGTGGCCTCTGCCGCCCTACGGATGTTGATGGCCTAAAACCCACTCTGCTGAAGTGACTACACAGTAGATCAGACTATATATATCGCACTGTAACAAGAAGAAGGGGCTCTCGGATTTTTAAGCTCTCTCTCTCTCTCTCTCGGACCCTCAAGAAGAAGGGGCTCTCGGACTTCCTAAGATCCCTTCAGCTTTCTCATTGTAACCAAAAAGAAACCATTGATTCTAGTGATTCTTAAAGACTCTCCGAAGGAGCCGTGGTTTTGCCGCTCAGCCAGTTTTCCACGTAAAAAGTTTGATTATTCTTCATCGTAACAATTTGGTGCCTTCATGCAGGATCAGACTCGATCCCTTCAAACACCCATGGAAGACACTCATGGCGAAAACACCCCGCCGACAGGCTAACAACAGTCAACGCGTCTACCCAAGGACGATCCTGCCACACATGACCGACAGCTTCAGACAGTTACGAACACGGTCGCCACCCTCACCCAAACAATGAACACTTTCCTTGCCAACCTACCAATCCTCCTTCAGCAGTAGAGACCCCTTCCTCTAGCTCTGGCCCTCGAAGGCTCGCTTCCACAGCCGGGCGCGGAGCGCGTCAAACTGCCCACTGAGGTGACAAGCACCCATGCTGCCGCCGAAAGTCGGCCCGAGGTGTGTCCTCCGGCTCCCCCGGTGGATACAATATTCTCACCTGCCATAATGGCGGCACCGGCACCGCGCACCTACAAGGCTCCCCGGGTCAGCGACTACGACGGCCTCACCGACCCGGCCCAGCACGTGAAGCGCTTCGAGAACGCCCTGGCAACGAACAACCCTGTCTCAGACGCCTACAAGTGTTGTCTGTTCAGGAACACACTGACGGGCTTGGCGTTGGATTGGCTCGACGAAATCCCCCAGGGCTCCATCCAAAGTTTCCTGCAGTTCTCCGAGCAGTTCCGGACCAGATTCGGAACTTCAAGGACCACATCCCGAACAATCCATGAGCTGTGGCAGATACGACAGGCTCCCGACGAATTGCTACGCAACTACGTGGACAGATTCTCGAAGATGAACGCCGAGACGAAAGACACTACAGACGACAGATCGACCATGATCTTCGTCCACAGCATTCTGCCAGGAGAGTTGTACGACTCTTTCGTCGATGACATGCCGAAGACGCTTATGGAGGCAAGGGCCCACGCTGAAAAACGCATCCACCTCGAGGACGCCAAGGCCCTCAAGGCAAAAGCCAAGCAAGAGGTCGCTTCGCCCCAGGACAAGAAGGGCGAGACTCCGAAGACAGACTCGAACATGCCCAGGAGAAGCTTTTGAGACCGGAACTTCTCACCCTCCCACAGGAAGCGCAAATTCGATGGTGATTCGCCACGTCCGGCTACCCTGGTCTACATCATCGAAGAAATCTATTCGATCCTCAGCGATAAGGGCTTCATCAAGAGCCGTGGAGAACGCCAGCCAGCGCAACCTGGCGAGGACCCCACGAAGTTTTGCAAGTTCCACCAGCATTACGGGCATCTCCTCTTCGAGTGCCGCTCTTTTCGGGCACTTGTCAATGAATACATAGAGAACGGCTACTTCGTCATCTACAAAATGATAGAGAGGCCCCTGCCAAAGGCAGTGCGGCCGCTTTTTCCACATGACGGCCCCCCGGCGGTCGGCTCTCCGACTCCCACAACCTCAAAAGCCGACGGCAAGAAGGTCGTCCTGTCCATCTTCGGTTACGACAGCGGCCTCAGAGCCCGAAAATACCGAGAGGTATGCGCAGTCGAACTCCCCCCTCTTTTGCCTGACATCGTCTTCACCGCAGGAGACCTTCCCAGAGGAGGGATAAACCGCGACGACCCCATAGTTGTCATCGTTGAGATCGGAGCTTGTGGTGTCCACCGAACCCTGGTCGACACCGGTAGTTCGGTCGATATACTCTATCTCTGTTCCTTCAAAAAGATGGGCGTCGGTCCGTGCAAGCCTCTCCCCCCATCTGTGACGATCTCTAGCTTTTCCGGCGACATCTACCGACCCACAAGATACGCCACCCTGCGTGTCGCTCTCGAAGAGGGTCTCAGGAGACTAGAGAGGGAGATCGACTTCATCATCATGGATGCTCCCTCCGGTTACAACGCAATCCTAGGACGCCCTGCAATGGCGGCATTCCAGATGGTTGCGTCCACCTACCACCTGTGTGTAAAGTTCTCCACGCCGTTCAGCATCGCTACTATCAGGGGGGACAAGGCCGGCGCCAGGAAATGCTTCGAAATAAATGCGAGCCTCCACACAGACCACCTTGATCCCAGGGAGCACGCCTTGCCACTAGTCGAACAAAATGACCATGTAACCGTCGCCGACGGAAAAACTGTACTAATTTCTAGAGACTTTCCTGATAATGAAAAGCCCACTCTGGCGGCCCTACTTTTTGAGTATTTTGATGTGTTTGCCTGGAACCTAGTGACATGCTAGGGATAGATAGGGCGGTAGCCGAACATCGGCTAAGCCTCAAGCCAGGAGCAACTCCCGTCAGGCAGAAGAAGAGGAGTTTCAGTAGCGAAAACAACGAGCAATTCGGGAAGATGTCGAAAAGCTCCTGGCTGCCGGATTCATCAATGAAATTACATACCCGTCATGGCTCGCAAATGTGGTGGTGGTAAAAAAGAGTTCAGGAAAATGGCAGATGTGCGTGGATTTCACAGATCTAAACAAAGCCTGTCCGAAAGATTTCTATTCCTTACCGAAAATTGACAGGCTTTTCAATTCTTCGGTAGGGTACTACATGATGAGTTTCGTCGACGCCTTCTCAGGTTACAATCAGATCCGAATGACCAAAGTCGACGAAAAGCACACCTCATTTATCATTGATCAAGGAACCTTCTGCTATAAGGTGAAGCCTTTCGGCTTAAAGAACGCGGGTGCGACCTATCAGCGCATGATTGACACCATGTTCAAAAAGCAGAGAGGGCAGAACATACAAGCATACGTCAACGACGTATTAATCAAGAGCAAGTGTGTGAAGCAGCACATCGAAGACCTCCGTGAAACGCTTGACAATTGCCAAACCTACAATATCAAGCTCAACCCCCTCAAGAGCATCTTCGGTTCGTCATACGATAAATTCATGGGGCACATGGTGTCGGCTAGAGGTATTGAGACGAATCCAGAGAAAATTCAGGCCATACAAGAGATGAAGCCACCTCAAACGGTTCAAGACATATAGAAATTGATCGGAAGGGTCACGACGCTCAGCAGATTCATATCGAAATCTGGCGAACGCTGCCTCCCTTTCTTCAAGATTCTTCGAGGCGAACACCAGACATGGAATGAGGACTGTGCAAGAGCTTTCCAGTCATTGAAGGAGTACTTGCTGTCGTCACCGCTACTCTCCGCCCCGATCCAAGACGAAGATCTCCTCCTCTACCTTAGCGCTACCGACAATTCGATGTCAGCAGTGCTTGTTCAAGAGGATGCTGGCCGACAGCACCCGATCCACTATATTAGCCACATCCTTCACAGAACCAAAGTGAAGTTTCCCCCTCGAAAAACTCTCTTTTGTACTGATCTCTGCCGCTCGCAGGTTACGTCATTATTTCCAAGCTCATCTCGTCAAAGTGATGACAGATCAGCCGCTCCGAAGAGTGCTCCACTCCCCCAAGATCTCCAGAAGATTGCAGAAGTGGGTCGTGGAGCTCTCTGAGTTCGACATCGATTTCCTCCCACGAACAGCCACGAAGAGCCAGGCACTTGCCAACTTCGTCGCCGAACTGACAACAACTGAACAGCCTGAGCAACCTGAGAAGTCACAGCCTTGGATCCTCCATGTGGACGAAAGCCTCCGGCGAGTGCATCCAAGGAATAGGCGTCGTCCTCACTAGTCCTTGGGGAATCCGACTTCAGAGATCAAGGAAGACACAGTTCCCCGTCACGAACAACCAGGCCGAATATGAGGTCCTCATTGCAGGACTCAAATTCGCCAAGGGACTCGGAGCGCGACACCTCCATGTCTATATCGACTTCAAGCTAATGGTGAACCAGCTAACGGGATCCTACCAGACAAGGGACGAAGTGCTCAAAAGGTATTCCTAGCTGGCCAAAACTCTCCTTCAACATTTCGCCCAGGTTTCCCTGTTTCACATCCCCCAAGAGATGAATTCGCTGGCGGACGAGCTCGCCAAAGAAGAAAGGGGCGACGCGATGAACATCCTCTTCCCCGCATTCGAAGACCCTGAGATCTTCAACATCAATTCCAGCCCCGGAAGCTGGATGGATGACATATAGCGTTACCTCCAGATGGGCGAGCTCCCAAACGACAGACAAAAAGCTCGCAGGCTCAGAGTAAGAGCCGCCAGGTATACCATATCCCAAGGTCAATTATTTAGGAGATGCTATTCTTCACCCCTAGCTAAATGCATCCACGAAAAGGACTCGAGAACCATACTCGAACAGATCCACGACGGAGATTGAGGAACCCACACCGTGGGGCGCAACCTCGCCTTACAAGTCCTACGCCAAGGATATTACTGGCCGAACCTCCAGAGGGATGCCAGAGAATTTAGCCAGAAGTACCCCCAATGCCAAATCTACTCGAACATTCCTAGGCAACCGGCGGCTCCGCTACACCCCATAACTAGCTCTTGGCCCTTTTCGATGTGGGGCCTCGACTTCTTGGGACCATTCCTGAAGTCCGGAAAGAACCTGCGCCACGTACTGCTGGCAACAGACTACTTTTCGAAATGGGTCGAAGCGAAGCCATTGGCATAGCCAACAGGCGCGGGTGTCAGAAACTTCATATGGAAACAACTCGTATGCAGGTTCGGCGTCTCCCTCTCCCTAATTTGCGATAATGGGACTACCTTCACCAGCCGAACCGTCCGAAATCTATGCTCCGAAAACGGTATCAACCTGTGCTTCGCATCAGTTCGACACCCACAATCGAATAGCCAGGCCGAGGCATCGAACAAAAATTTCCTCAACACCCTAAGAAAACGAATTGACAAGATTGGCTCATCTTGGGCAGCCGAGCTCCCGGCGGCCATCTGAGGACTCAACTGTACACCAACAGCAGCAACGAGTCAAACGCCTTTCTCGCTTGTTTTCAGGGGAGAAGCTCTCATCCCAGTCGAGCTAGACATCTATTCCCCCCGAGTCGAACACGCCAGCAGCTTCGACCCACCTGCTTTTCCTGAATGGCAAAAACAAAATGAGGATGCAAGGAGACTCGAGCTTGACCTCCTCGAAGAAGACAGGGAATTGGCAGCTTTTCGACAAGCAGAACACAAACGAAGGATCGAAAAGTATTACAACAAGCATGTTTACAGGCGACCATTCCGACAAGGCGACCTTGTCTTGAAATTAAAAAATACCGCTGGCCAAGACATGGCATCAGGCAAGCTCGACTCTAACTGGGAAGGTCCGTTCATCATCCGCAACGTGCTCGGACCGAACACCTACAAACTGGAAAGACATGATGGGACTCTGCTGCCAAGGATCTGGAGCGGCAACGACATCAGGAGATTTTGTTCATAAAGCACTTATAATCACACATTGTTTTATGAAATGTCTTCAGGCGACTGGCAGTCAAGGGTACTCCCCTTCTCGAAGTCCTAGGCCTAAAATCCTAATCTTAGTGCCAAAGCGACTGGCAGTCAAGGGCACTCCCCTTCTCGAAGTCCCAGGCCTAAAATCCTAACTGAGCGCCAAGGCGACTGACAGTCAAGGGCACTCTCCTTCTCGAAGTCCTAGGCAAACCAACGAAGAGTTTCACAAATAGAAACCTAGTGCAAAATGAAAACAGAAATGAAAACTTTGCATTACAAAGATCTGCTTTACAAAAAAAAACAAGTTATCAAAACTTTACAAATCACTCTTTCCTCGAAATCTCAGTCAGAATCCACCACAAGGCCAGCACCTAGAGTTCGCGGCACATCCTGCACTGGATCCCGCGAGCAAAGCGGAGAAACAACTAAGGGCCCTTTTGTAGTCTCCTCTTCGCCGGCGAACCCCTTAGCTCTCTCTATTTCAGCTTCAGTGGGGGGAATGGCAACCTTCATGTTCGAAACGAAAGCGAACATCTGCCCCATACTCTCCGCCAACATCTTGAAGAAAGGACACTGGTACGAGTGGCTTTCTGAAAGAATACAGTCGTTCATGTCCAGCATTTCGAGATCCTCGCGGCTCACTAGTCCCCGGTCAAGGAGAGCTGAGCCGAGCATGTTCACCGAACTCTCCAGTGACTCCTTAATAAGCGCCTTGAATTCAAGGGACTGGCGGAATTCGGCGACCGCTTCCTTCCGAGTCTCTTCAGGAGATTGCTCAAGTGTCTCCTCCAAAAGCCTTTGAAGTTCAGCTTCCCGGCGACTGGACTCCTCCAGACCTTGCATCGCCGAACGAAGACGCTTTTCGGCTAGGTGACGCTGGCGCTCTGACTCCAAGTAGAGAAGTCCATTCTCCTTTGCTTTTCTCTCTTGGGCCATGGCTTCCTTAGTGAGTTGCTCCACTTGACGCCTCGCCACATCCAGCATATCGGCAGCCCGAGCACCAAGTCTGGCCGCCCTTCGGGAACAACTGTTGGAGGCTCGTCCTGAACATTGTCCCCAGCTTCTTCGACGCTTGGGCCAACAGAATTCGGTCCTTCGGCGGTAGAGCCCATCCCGTCTTCATGCCTCCTGCATTGCTCTTCGGGGTTATCGCTGACCTGCACGTCATCTATGTACGCCAGGTCATGAAAACCCTCCTCGAAAATAAGAGGTGTCGCCGAAGAAAATCTCTCCGCCGACCCTCCAGGTACGGCTCGTCTCTTTTTCGCCGGAAGACGAGGTGTCCCCTGCCGATCGTGGGGGACCATTTTGTTCCTTATCTGCCGGATTCGGAACCAGCCCAATTCGAGCTCTGGCTGACCTGCAAACAACACGAAGTCAGGACCAAGAAGAAAGAAAAGGGGGCAACTAACAACCTTACCTGTATAAGCCCGCACGTCATCCTCAAGTTCGCGTAGATAGTCCTCTGCATCATGCACGCGCTTCCGAATCTCATCCACTTCTGAAAACGTGGATCCTCAAAACCAAGCCCCTCTCCCAAAAAACCTCGCCTCGCCAACTCTTCGCAGACTCGCATAACTCACTCCACAGGGTTCGACGAAGAAGAACCTCTTATACCAGTCTGCGAAGCCAGTATCCCTAACCTTGAACACCTAACAGTACCTTCCCTTCAGAACAAAACATCCATGCAGCTGAGGGTTCGCCTCCCACCGAAAAACTGCCTTGAAAATGTCAATATCCCAAGGGATCCTCTGGCATCGCAGCTCCTTGATGAGACAATAGATCATGGTGACGACGTTCGGTGGGAGCTGCATTGGAACGATACCGAAGTGGTTGAAGATGTTCACAAACTCCGGCTAGAAAGGGAGGAATAACCCGCCGCACAGGTGATGAAGACATACCGCTATCCTCCCTTCCGGCAAGGTCACGAACCTCGACCCCGCCGACGGATACTCTAACACAACCTCCGGGTTCCTTCCCCACACCTGCAGCACCTCGGCCTCGAAGGACACAGAACTCTCCTCGAAAAGTATGGTAGTCGCTCCACATTTCCTTTGCTCTACTATGCCATTTCTTAACCATCTTGAATCCAGAAGAATGACGCTAATAGGGGCCCATGATCGGCTTTTATAGCCCTGAACCCCGACGATTCCACTCCCCAAAGGCAACCCCTAGACTGTCTAATCCTAAAAAAGATCAGACCTATCTGGCGCACGCGCCTCACCTCGTTTCTCCCAACAATCACTTCAAAAAAAAAAGAGAGGCACGTTCCACGAACAAACATTCCATTAAGATATTTATTTTCATTTAAAAAAAAAGAAAAATTTGGCTCTAAGGAGTATCTCCAAACACTAACTCCGCGAGTAGACCCCGAACTGCTCGCGCAAACTCTTTTTGACAGCGGTTTTCTTCTTCCAGCTCCTTGACTCGGGCCACCAGCGCCGCCTTTTCCTTCTTCAGCTCCTCGATTTCGGCGACCGCAGCCTCCAAATCGCCCTCGGAGCGAGCGCACTTCGACTCCAAGTCCACGATTACCTTCTCCGCCTCAGATTGCTCCAGCCTTCGAAGAAGGGAAAGCATTTCCTCCTTCTTCTCCTCGAGGGCTGCCTCTTGACCCCTGCTGGCTAACCGTTTTTCGACTTGGTCAAGGTGTGAACAGATACTGTGCGCAAAGTACTGCATTCTCGAACTGCTGGAGCCAGGTCCTCTCTGGCCGCGCCCTGACGAGATCTCCGGACCGGCAAAAGGGGCCGAAGGGGATGAGATGGGGGTCAAAGTGCTTCGCTCCCGCTGCGGCGCATCCTGGACATCAGTAGGCAGAGCAACAAAATGATTTCCCCTGTCTTCCCTTCTCGACGGCTCTTCGTCGTCAGCCACGATGGTGACGCTCTCCGCCGGAAGGACTGTTCGAGCACCGCCATGAAGAGATCTAAGCGCCGCGCGCGTGCCCTCCCCTGCGTTGGAGAGGCGGATTCTCGGCCTTTTCGACACCTCCTCGCGAACAGACGACCACCTGGCACTCGCCGGATCTGGCTTGGCAAAACCTCCAGCTTCACGAAGCTCGTCCCGAACAAACCTAGCGACGCCTGAGAACATGGCTTTGAACGCTAGCTCTCCTGGCATCAACAGGAGAACCGACCGATGCTCCACCGGTATTTATAGATTCCATAAGCCCACGTGGCACCCGGGCACGCGCATCAATGCGCTTCACGACTATCGGGGGACATGTTGCATCTGGATTCACGCTCGATCATCTGGACCACACACGTGGAGGCTTACGTGTCACCAGCGACACGAACGTCCGGCGTTGAACAAGATGAGGTACCGCCCCGAAGAACAGACGCCGAACAACAACGGTCATAACTAACAGGCGCCTGGCAAGGTAATGATCACCGTACTGCCTACAAAAAATAGGGACTCTCCCGCCGTCAGGCCGTATTATCCGTACATCGTACAAACATAGGCCAGGGAGTGGCCTCCGCCGCCCTACGGATGTTGATGACCTAAAACCCACTCTGCTGAAGTGACTACACAGTAGATCAGACTATATATATCGCACTGTAACGGGAAGAAGGGGCTTTCGGATTTTTAAGCTCTCTCTTTCTCTCTCTCTCGGACCCTTAAGAGCTGAACCCGAGAAACTTCCTAAGATCCCTTCAACTTTCTCACTGTAACCAAAAAGAAACCATTGATTCTAGTGATTCTTAAAGCCTCCCCGAAGGAGCCGTGGTTTTGCCGCTCAGCCGGTTTTCCACGTAAAAAGTTTGATATTTTAAGATCATAGCATACGTAAATCCAACAACTTAATAATTTTAAATCCTACATATTTTGAGATAATAAATAACCATATTTCATTATATATATATGTTAGATGCTAAAAATCAATCAAAGATCAAAGAAGAGTCTTTTTTCGTGGAAACTGACTAAGCGAAAAACCACAGCGCCATATTATCGTTAGCTTTTAAGAGTTACACTAGGTTATATTTTTCTTACACAGAGTTGAGCTGTAAAGAAAAAGAAGAAGAAGAAAAGGTGGAGTCTAACTGATCCAACCTCTTTTCCTTATTACAATGGGATTTTTATAGTCTAAGCTGGTCCCTAGAAAGTCACTTCAGAGGAATGACCTCCATCTCTAACTTCATGCTAATGATGACTGCTAGGTCAGTTCGTCGTACCCTTCATTCTATAGATGTACGGATCGAATAGGCAAACCATACTTCTTAAAAGCAGCATAGGGGTCATGTACTTGAATGCTTGGACAGTTTGTCATGAGTACTTCATAAAGGGTTATTCACCAACGACCTTTCGTCGGGAGGCGGTTTTTCGACCTTCATCCATCGTCAAATTTCCCTAGCGTTGATTCCACGTAGGCCACCATGTGTACGCTTCAGATGTGCCGATGCGGATCTAGATGCTACATGCATCATTAGTCCTGATGTGATGTGCATTGATATGCGTGCCATCCTCTACAACCGTCATGTAAGCATTTGGAGCATATAAATTGCCTGTGACCCGACATTGGGGACCATTTTTGGCTCTGAAAGGAAATAGACATGATTATGTCTCTGTATAATACATGGCCGAGGACGTGGAGGACGAGCTCCCGCTTGCCAAGCATCCCTCCCAAGCGGGGCAAGCGGCCACTCGGAGGCCTTTTGTTCGGCAGGAGGCCCTTTGTTCGAGAGGAATCCCCGAAAAGGCCTCGCGTCAACCTCTCCAGTTCGGGAAGGTCGGCAGGCTGAGAGTTCGCTGGCCGCCGCTCATGCTACTCCGAGAATTTTCTCCGGAGAGTGGAACGGGGGCATTCGTATGATCTCATTGGTGGGGAATACCATCAAGCTGACAGATAACGAAGCGCTACCCACTGTGGATGTTGGGGTGGCGCAACCCTAGGCCCTCCTACCATGGAGATAGTCAGCGCGCCCATGCAGGACCGTGGGTTGTCTGCCTCTGTTCCACCTACTCTAGTGCCCATGGCCAGCCTGGCAGTCTTCGTGGCGCCGACCTAGCCGGAGGCCATCTCTGGAGGTCATCGCATATGCCATCGCACACAGCATTTGTAGTTGTGTCGACTAGATTGAAGAGCGTGCCGCGAGCGGAGAGCAAGTGGCGGTCCTCGAACAAAAGGTTGACGAGGTCCTGGTGCTCTTTCGGAGGTTGGAGCCCTTGGAGGCGGAGAAGTAGATTGTCGGCCTGGAGTCGGACTGCGCCAAGCAGGAGAGTGAACTGGAGGCTGCGACGCTGCAGATTGAACAGCTCAGGAAAGAGAAAGCTACCTTGGAGGCTCGAGTCGAAGTGCTAGTGGAGGAGAACAGCTGTCAAACGGACTTCACTCAAGTTGTTTGAGGTCTCCTTGCGGCGCCAGAATTTAGGCTCCTTCCCACTTGGGGTCCTTCTTTGCTCCCCTTTTGTTCTTTTTTTTCTCTCTTTTTCTCTCTTTTTTCTTTTTTGACAGGCTTATAAGATAAAATTTATTCAATGAAGTTTTTTCACTTCAGTGCTAGCGTATGAATTTTTGAACTTTGCGATGTGACTGTTGAGGGAACCGAGGAGACGCGTGTGCCTAGTAGGCCTAGATTTCTAAGTCAATAGAATCAGATGATCAGATTTCGCCCTTGGAAAGTAGGCCCCGAAGATGTCTTGCATCAACCTTTCTATGTCAATAGAATCATATGATCATTTTTTAATTTTTAATAATAAAATTTGTTAATTAGTTAATTAAATATTTCTATTTTTTAAGAATATCTTGTTCTACCTTGTAATTAATAAGTTTTCTTTTTAATGAAAGTCTAATTAAATCAAGTTGCTAGCTAAATTTAAGACAATAGCTCTAAAACAGTATGTGGAACTTTTGACGCATACAAGTGCCCTTCCGATTCTTCTATGCGCATTTCCGCATAATGGATAGTTATGCGACCGCCAAATCTGCCGAAATCCCTGAACCTATAGTTCAGGGATTTTCGCGATTTTGGAACCAACGATTTCCCGACTGTCCGCATACGAATAATAATGCGGAATTGCGACGTTTATGCGACTAGAACTTTTTGTTTTCCTTCTTCCGAGCAGGTGAAAGGAGAAGATCGAATCCGCGCCGTACCCCGGTCACCCACGGCGACCACTCAGCTCCTCGTCGGCGGCTGGCCGGCGACATCCACCTCGCCGCCGGCGAAATTTTTTCCAACATGATCAACAGCAAGGAGTATATAGCCGCAGTTCTTCTACATCTCCACTCCGTCGTTCAGCTGCGAACAATGAGCTCCTGGCCGATCTTCATGGATCCGTCAGGCGTCAGCCGGAAGCTTCAAACTTGGAGAAGATCAGACAGTTGTTTGATCCTACTTCAGAATTTAGGGTTTTTGTCATGCCTACTCTTATCACGTTAGTGTTACCACTGGGCTTCCATCTTGCTTTAGCATTCTTACGTTATCATGTACAGAGCCTTTTTATCTTGCATTGCTTCACCAAAAGCACAGTTTACCAACAACCTTTGATTTTTCATTCTTCTGTTTATATTCATCGCCCTGTTTGGTGTGAGGACCAAAATCAGGACTAAAATAGTACTAATTTATAAAATAACAATAATAATAATAAATAATTTTTTAAATTATTCTATACAAATTTTAATATAAAAAATAATATTTTACTTGACACACCCAACAATTTTTAATAAAAATATAAACTTTATTTCACATTTTAGACCAAAATACTTGATTTGAATATTTTAGTCTAGAATGTCAAATAAAATTGATATTTTTATTTTAAATTATTGAGTATGTAAAGTAAAATAATATTTTTTTATATTAAAATTTGTGTAGAATGATATAAAAATTTTATGGGTAAATAGCATCTGGGTCCCTCTAGTTTGGTCGTATGTGCAAATAGGTCCCTCAAATATTTAAATGAAGCAAACTGGTCCTCTAATTTGATGAAATATGCATATAGGTCCTTGGCCGTAACAGACGTTAGAAAATATTTTTCTCTCTCCTCCCTCTCTC
>KZ451974.1:2492030-2636584 GCA_002786265.1 Apostasia shenzhenica | reverse complement strand
GAGAGAGGGAGGAGAGAGAAAAATATTTTCTAACGTCTGTTACGGCCAAGGACCTATATGCATATTTCATCAAATTAGAGGACCAGTTTGCTTCATTTAAATATTTGAGGGACCTATTTGCACATACGGCCAAACTAGAGGGACCCAGATGCTATTTACCCAAATTTTATTTATTTTTATTATTGTTATTTTTTGAACTAGTACCAATTTGGTCCTATTTTAATCCTGCTTTGGTCCTTGCGCCTTTTTATCTTGTAACAATCTGAAAAGAAATCATTAAATGTACAGAGCCTTTTTATCTTGTATTGCTTCACCAAAAGCACAGTTTACCAGCAACCTTTGATTTTTCATTCATCTGTTTATATTCATCTAAATGATTTCTTTTCAGATTGTTACAATCTAATGGTTTTAAGTTAAGCTCTTTGTGAAAGTTGTGTACTCAACCGGATATTTTCTACTTAGACTCTGTCATATGTTGTGGAACATTTCAATCCAACTATGAGATTACTGACTAAAGGGTTTTAGATACTTTCAAGTTTTTGCGCACCTAACGTCACTATATACAAATACAAGTATACTTTGTCACCTAATGTTACAATCTAATGTCATCTTTTAACTAATAATTTTGTAATCTAATAGAAAATTATTTATAAATATCATTAAACTAAATAATTACTTTCTCTATATAACATAATATCAAAATAATATTGATCCAATTTAATAATTAATTTATTTGAAATTTTTTTATTATAATTGAATTATACTAAAGCTCAACTTAAGTCTATATCTCCTTATATTAGATATGAAAAATTCTGATTAAACATATTCAAAATAAGATGATATATGCTTTTCGCGCAAAAAATTCTCAAGTAAAAGGAAAGTTAGAGTGAAACTCGAATTATAAATAAATAATTTAAGGCAAAAACAATTTTATCTAATAAATCAAAAATTAAATATATAAAATTTACATTTAGTCAAGAAAAAAATATTTACATAATGTGTGATTAAATCATCAAAAAAAATAAGCACTTTAGATACTTTAAATCAATTATGCAAAATAATAATAAAATAAATATTAATGTCAATAGGATTAAAATCGAAACAAAATGGATAAAGTACAAGAATGCATTTGCTGTATTGTGCAATAAAAAAATTTCATTCAAACATAAATGTAAATTTTATAGAACAATTATAAGATAAAAAATATCATTAGTATGATTAGAATACAAGCAAGATAAATAAAGTAAAGGAATGTTTTAAGTGTATAATGTAATACAAAAATTTCATTCTGACTTAAAGATAAATTTTATAGACTAATTATAAGACCATTAATATAATATAATGCTAAATGCAACATACAAAATAAAAATACATAAATAAAATAAATATTACAGAAATAAGGACGTTAAGATGAATGAGTATATGTGAAAGAATATAATAAAAAATAAATATATTTAAAAAAATATTAGAGTAATCTTGATTGAAAATAAACTCAGAGAGAATTAATTTAAATAATTTAGATATATAAATTGCAAATTGACAACAACTTTGATAAAAAAAATTTAAATTATTAAATCCTACCTATGTAAAAAGAAAGATGAAGATTAAAAAAAATATAACAAAAAATATAAAGAATGATCTTATAAAATTGAAGTTAAATAAGAATTAATTATTAAATAGAGTGCAATGAAAACAAAATATTCATATAGTCAACTCTACTTAGTGGGATAAAAGCTTAATTGTTGTTGCAGTACTGTGTACATAATTATCGAACAAACTAGAATCACTCGGTCTTCACAAATAACTCAGTATTCTCTGGAATCGATAGCTTGAACAGTAACACTTCTTACCCAGTAAAAAGAAACGATTTTTATTTTTATTTTTTATGAAAGAAAATAAAGGATTTCATACGTGATAGAAAGTAGTATTCAATAACACATCAAACGCTACAAGCGTGATGATCCGAGCAGAAGAAGATCAAAATTATCCGATACCTTCAACGTCTCCTGGCTGCCAATTTGAGGACCCCAAAAAAAAAATAACATTTGGCCACTGCATTCACCTCCGCATTTTTGTTGAAATCCAAGCTGGCGTTTTTCTTTAATCATTGGCGTATCATCTTGAACTTAGAAAGAAAGGAGGCCTCCTAAGAGCTTAAAGTACTCCGACAATGTCTCCATAAGCTAACTACCAAGAGCACAGCCCCAGCTGCACCAGCCAAAATCTATAAACCAAAAGAGAAAAAGAAGTTTTCAGTGCTGGGCCATATTACTCCATTGGATGCATGCATACTCTATTAAATAAAACAAATGGTAAATATCACCTAGGTCCCTGTGATTAGGGTAGTATCTTTGCAAAAATCATTCATTTGAGTCCCTGAATCTCAAAAACATTTTCAATTAAATTTATGAGATGGACATAAATACTTCACTTAGGTCTTTTTTTCACAAATTTTCTGAGCATTTTATTAGAAGGTAAGAAAAACATGATTTTGAATTAATTAAATTACATATAAGGCCACTCTTTGGTTAATGTTTCTCAATTTTCTTCTCACCATTGGAGCTGTGGGAAAGAGAAGGATAAAAGTTTGAAAAAGTAATTTTAAACTAATATGACAGAAGAATCAAGAATGATATATTTAATAAACTCATAGACCAAAATGAAATTTTTAAAATCATGAAACTGCTTGATATTATTAGTGAACCTCAAGAACTTAGATGATATTTAACTTAAAACAATTGACATGAAATGCAAAAGAAATGAGGAATTCATAGAAAAAGCTACTCTAATGTATGAAGAAAAGCAACACACCTTCGCATCCCTGCTAAAACTGCTGGAATTTGAAAATAGTGATGACTTCAGCAATTTCAAGCGAGACACTTGGGGCATTAGAATAACAACAGTGTATTGCTTTTTGCATGGAAAAGGCAGTAGTCTTTGTAAAGCTGACCGCATAGTTGTTGGAGTCAAACATTTTCTCACTTTTGTACGACCTTCATCTTGAATCTGCAAGGAAAAAAATTGGCAGGATGACGCATTGACGGTTATCAATTCTAGCCAAAAACTGTATCATCATCATCATCATGCAATCATCTATCAGACTTGATGATGCTTAGTATTCATTTCATTGAATGGAATACTTTTATAGCATTCCATAAACTATCGATTCTCAACTTCTTAGGTGTTGAACCATCATCTAATACGTGGTTTTCATTGAGACAATCCAAAAGAATGACTCTCAAATGCTCAAACTAAAATAAGAACTACCCTTGATCTCCATACATCCAATTTAAATTCTGAACTTATCTGCAGCCATTGCCATCACCAACATATCGATGGTCATAGTAAGCAATATATTCGGTCATAAAAGAAACCCACCACACACAACTTTCTTTCAGACGCTCTAACTTAAGAACTACCTTTGATCTCCATACATTTTATCTACAACAGTTGCCATCACCAACGCAACAACTGTTATAGTAAGCAAGATATTTAGTCGTAAAAAGAACCACCACTTATAACTTTCTCTTTCTTATGATTTTAATACTTATCTCCACTCAATTCAGTTTCTTTTGCCCATAAACCATATTAATGGTAAATGCTCATCACCATAGTCGGAAGCGCATACAAAAACCCACCATCAGTACAGAAGTAGAAATGCAGAAATCCATGAAAAGATTATTCAAATACAGAAAAACATACAAAATTTGTTACTATCAGCAATTAATATACTAGTAAAAAGTAGACTATTAATGCATGTATAAAAAATTGACCTCAAATGAGCCATTAAGATCACCAAAATAGGCTCGTGATTGGTAGCCACGCAAGATCCTGTCCAACCAATAAAAGTTCTCCTGAAAAATTTCAAGAAACTCAGCACCTACGAATTGCTATGGAATCTTACATGACTAAGAGCACGCATTACAAATATGCTTTACAAAGCAGACCTGCAATCCATTTTCATGAGCACGCTGTTCAATTTCAAGGATGGTGGCCACATCTTCAACAACTGGACCGTGTTCTTGAAGATAGGATATCTCTTCCAAGGCAAGGTCCACCTATACAAAGGCAGATTGGAGCTGGGAGATGATTCAAAACAAAAAAAAAGTTTTTTTTTTTTCCTCTAAAGAGAGAGAGCATGTGTTCTAAGAGAATGCTAACCAGCCTAGATGAAATGCAAGGATCACATGAAAAATTAACGCTTATATCACCACGAACATCTCCAGTTCTTGATGGCTTGTTACCACCAAGAAAGACAGAAACACCAACGGAATATATCTGTAAAATACAGACTATAATTGCTGTCTCAAGAAACATACAAAATTATGAATTATGGAGTGTTAGAATATAAAATTATCTCAAGCTTATAAACAAGCTTAAGTTTTAAGGTCAATTGGTAACTAGAGATTTAACATGATATCAGAGCTAGAAGTCTCAAGTTCGAACCCTAGCATAAGGTTTAATAAAAGCCACCTATGAACTCCATACTGCAAAGCAAATAAGCTTGCGCGTAAGAGGACGTGTTAAAATATAAAATTATTTTTGAGCTATAACATACAAACTTAAATTTTTAGGTCAATTGGTAACTAGAGATTTAGCATAGAGCACCTGGCCATGTTTAAATCGGAGAACTTGCATAATTTTCGTCTCCAGTAGTTTGCTCAGAAAACCAATAAAATGTATCTCTTCCATCTGTAGCTCAAAATTGTAAGCCTTTAAAAAATGTTATCAGCTAGGACGTGTAGTACAAAACTAGGATTTCACTTCAAACCAACTCATCTCACCATTGGCGCATTCTTTAAAACAACAGGGAAAGCCAGTTGGACAGAGCATTGTGCTTCAACCATTGGACTGCGGACAACTTCTCTGTAGACAGTAGACCAATTCATAAGGTATATAACCTCAAATTATCACATTATCTGAATATTTACCACAAAAGTGCATTCCAGTAAGATGTGTAACATACCTAATTATAGTTTCTGGAAACCTAAAGGGCAAGCCTTTCAAATCATCACGGCTGAAATGCAGAACAGGTTCAGAAGGTTTCTGAATTCCACCCTATTAGTAGAAAAAATAGTACATCAATCACTGCATTTGGCATGGCTATCTAAATGAAAATGAATAAAAAAAGTTTCTTACCAAGTATTGCAATATTAGAGGAAGTGATACGTTGGGATCAATGTTCCCAACAATAACCACAGTAAATGTAGAAGGATCCCTAAAGCACATATTAAAAAATTCACATGCTCTTATGGGATCCACCTTTTTCAGGTCACCTATTCGAATTGGCTGCATTTGATTACAAGTTAGAAAGGGAAATGCATAAGATGTCAAAGAATCAATGACCAATAGCACAACATACCCTAAAAAAGTACGAGTTACCATAGTTAAGCTCCCGCACACGATTAGCAAATGCAGTATATGGGTCTCTTTCTTGAGCTCGAATTGCCTCTTCTGCCATTTGCATTACTATTTTTACTTCGTCGTCTCTTGGTTCAACATTTGTAGTAAATAGTTGATAGACAAGCTGCACCACCTCAAACACCAAATAAATCAAAACGTTTCCTGTCGATGGACAATAACAGAAATCGCCGGCAGATAAAATGAAACATGAGCTTAGCATAAAGCCTTTGTACGGTTTGGAAACAGAATAATAAACAGGCATACGTTTCCTAACCTTGTGGAACTAGAACTAGAAAGAAAGCGTGATGTAAAAAGTAGTGAAACAATTTACTTGTTTGCACCAATGAATAATGCAGACAACAGTAACAACAGTAGGTATCATATATAACTTATGAATACTATCAAGGAAGCAGTACAATAATGGCATTAAGGATAAATGTGAGAGCCAATCTGTTTGTCTTTGTTCTTCAGGAAACCAGTTTTCTAATTACTTTATAAACAAATCTTCATGAGGCAAATATATGACTGACAATACAATCATATATATTCTTTTTCAACACAAAATGTCTAAGTAATATATATATATATATATATTTAAAGGTTATAAGTAATATAATTACATTAAAGAAAAGTATTGCATAAATTATACATGTAATTTCCATCAAAATCATTATCCCAACAACAGTTTCTCAACAAGTGGTCGGCTATAACAATCTTGTATCACCAATCATCTTATTTAGTATTGCATGTGCAGCCAACTATCATTTAAATAAAAGTTTTACAAAGTTACTCTTGGACAGCATCATTTCCTTTTTTTCTTTTCATATTTCTTATATAAAATTGCCTAAGGCAGAACCCTCCCCCATCCACCCTCAAAATGATAATTCAATAAATGTAATTCTATATAACTTAGGTTCTGTTTGGCAATGCAATACTGTATAAAAAATGTTGTGATTCCTAATTGTATTGCTGTGCTACATAGCTTTATGAAAAAATTGTCACATAACGATGTTTTTTTTCATTTGGTAAACTGCTGTTAAAATTTATTGTCAAAAGAAGAACCTTTTAATAAAAAGTAATGTGTTGTATAGCTAATTGATGTTTATAACCAAATTGGACATAGCTATTTTAATTATATATACTATTAATAAATAATCATATATATTTTGTTGCTGTATTTTATTATATATTTCTTTCATAATTAATTTGATAATATATATACATAATTATTTATTTAGAATATTAATTATATGTAAAATAGTGATAGATTTTTGAAATATATGTATATTAATTGGTAGTTATATATAATAATTACAATTGTAATTATTTTATTAATATATTATTGAAACTTTAGAATAATAATATTTAATTTTTATAGTATAAATATTAATCATAAGTACAGGTGCAAGCTTGAGAATGACTCAGGCTTAATATATAAGTGATAGAGCGATCAACACAATGGTTAAAGTAAAAGGAGCTTGAGAATAACTCAAGCTTAATATGTAAAGTGACAGAGCGATCAACACTCAAATGCAAACCACAGAATGAAAGAGAAGATAAAGGCCAATGTGTTTATTATTGTATTATGTTTTGGTCTTATAATATATATAGAATTTATAGTAAGATTGTCCTTAAAATGTTAGGAGACATGTGGATCATATTATGAGCACTTAGGGTTTTGTTAGATATTTGATTGGATCGTGTTTAGATACATTAAATGAGTTAGATCCACCAAAAAAGAGTTGGCCACTTTTAGGTTATTGATTGATCAACTGATCGATCAAAAACCTTTGAAAGATCAAAGGATGATCGATCATTAGTAGAATGTGGTTTAGGTTGATCAATCTATTGATAGATCAAGGACCTGTGATTGGTCAGTTGATCGATCAAGCAGTCTAAAATGTGACCATTGAGGCTAGCTAGTAGTTCGATAAATCAAAGACAATTCTGAAGCAAATTTTACTAATCATTAGAGACATTTTCTACATGAATGGTTAAAGGATTTTCGTACATGTTGAGAATCTTATAAGCTACTATTTGAACCCCTTTTGTTGATAATTAATTCTCATTTTAAGTGATTAAAAATTAATTAATGATGTATTAGAAGCCGATTAACAAAGATCAAATTTCCAAGTGCACATCTTTATAATTCACTCTCTCCGAACTCTTCAAGGTGTAATCGAAGGAACAAGAGAGATTAGTTGAATTGTGCTTATTGTACATCCTTTTATTGTTTCACCAACCTGATTAGCGAGGAGAGTTTCGAATTGGGTGATTAGAGGAGGTTCTTATTACTTTCTTCACATTGAGTGTGAAGAAAGCACCTTGTGTGATAGGGAAGGTGCTTGTGACCCTCACTAGTGAATGTGAAGAGGGCCTTTATAGTGAAAGGAGTGATGTAATAACGCCAATTGATTGACTAGTGAATGTGAAGAGGGCCCTCACTAGTGAATGTGAAGAGGGCACCTTGTACGGGCTTCTCCGTCTTTGACTAAAGGAGTGATTTTATATAATTTGATAGATTGGGTTAGGGTAGATGTAAGCTCAGGTTTGACCCGAATCACATTATATCTTGGCTTTCATTTACTTACTACCCATTCCTAAATCTTACATTCCCTGCCAACCATAAGATATGATGTAATCTACACAACATGACTTTATCCATTTCAATCATTACCTTATATAGAGGGAAGTATACTCTATGCTATAGCCATCATACCTTTGGTGACCCTTCTAGAAATACTAAGTCAGGAGAGCCAACTCACTATTTAGCATGCAAACGTTACAATTGGGACTACATCTTATGGGTAAGAGGCACAACTTATGACATCCTTCTTATGACCTTCCTCAAAAGGCTGAAGTTCTTTTAGGTAATGTACCTTATTGAGACCCATAAGTGACGTTAATTTTCGGGCCTGAACTTACAAAACATTGCAACTAGAGGTCATCTCATGATAGACTTGTTAGAGGTTCTTTACCGAAGGGTAAAAATTAGATGAGGTTCACATACCATACCTTGTATAAGGCCTTATCTAACAAATGAGAGAATGTGAAAGCTAAACTACTAGCTTGTGCTGCATCCTTGGGAGTCTTGTACACTGGATGTTTCCAACAATAGATGATTGTTATGATCATTCATAGTGATTTTTATCAGTAATGATGAAGTTTTGGTGATTCTGCAATTAGGATCAGTTTTTACAATTTCGTTCATCCAACAAGGCTAGAGAAGGTGTCATCATTTTGATGGGTAATATGACAATATAGCAATAACACCAATTGATTGACACATATTCATGCATTCCAGGTTCCCAGGAATTACATCTTGGGTTCAGTTCTCTTCAGAAAACTGGACACGACACATCCTCTTTGGTATCCATTCCTTTATCTTGAGGAGATCCCTTGATCTTCTCATTCATTATGCTACAAGACTACTTTGACTACACTCATTGACAGCATGAATAGGCCAATTATTCGAAATTGGGTTTTTAATCAGAGCTTATGAGTAAGAGGAAATGCTCTTGCAATGCCATGACTACTATCTGGCTAAATCTATGGACTGAGTTAGTTATCAATATAAAATTTTAATTATTTGCTTCATTAGAAATTGGAATAAGTCTAGTAGTGTTTAATTACTAATATCTGCTCTAGTTAGAGTTCAATCACATCATTTAAGGGTCAGGCCCAGGCTTTAGGAAGGTGCTTGAGTCAACAAAAATTACCTAACCAAAGGGACCTAAGAGCATAGGTTAAACTAGTAAAGTGTTTATTATCATTGTTTGGTTATAATTATTTTTATTCTAGTCATCCATGTATTATAATATTCTTCTCAAACTATCTTGTTTCTAGTTTTCATTCATGCCTTTTCTACACAAATTGATCAGGCACATATAGGCAATTGGCCAAAGGAATAAGATTATTCGAGTAACCTTCCTCAAATTCAGGCTCATTTCATAATATCAGAGCACTAATCCAAGTTGTTTATGGTTCTTGGAAATGATAATAGAAAAGAATACTTCACAAATAACTTCACCCAATACATTTTTGAAAAGGGAATTCTTCATCAAAATTCCTGTGTTTATACACCACAATAAAATGGTATAGTTGAATGCGAAACCAGACTTCTTTTGGGGTCGCTCAATTTATGATGTTCACCGCTCATGTTCCAAATTATTTCCAGAGAGTCGTTCTCACTGCTCCCCATCTTATTAATCAGCTCCCATCAAAATCACTTCAGCCATTAAAATCAATTCAATCTCATACTCTCATGTATTTTTTTGGAATCCATCCGTCATGTTCAACTAATTAATTTTTTAACTCCTAGAGTATTCAGGTCTACTGTGTTTGTTCATGATCGCACCCCAAACTGTGGCAACATGATCCGAAGGTGTATCTTTGTTGGGTATTCACCTACTCAAAAAGAATATAAATGCTATTGTCTATCTACAAAAAATTGTTTATCAACAATGTCTCATTTATGAAAAATCGACCTTTTATTACCCACATCTGCAAGGGAGAAATACTATTGAAGAGGAACATTGACATTCTTTAATTTTTTTTGCTATATTGCCTATTGGTTCTTCTGACCCACCTTTGATATTTTCTATATATCAAAAAGATGGAAAATCAAACCTCTTTCTCGATTCAAGAGAAGTTCAAAGAAGTGAATATGGTACCCAAGTAACGATAGATACGTCAAAAGCAGGTCCGATTACACCTATTTCTAAAAGTATGGTTCGAGAAGTAGCAGAATCCACTCGAACACTAAAGTGGAAATGTGTTGAATCAAGAGTAGACATCAAGCATCTTTATTATTGTCCTAGTCAGTAAAAGGGATCTTGAACTAAAAAATAAACCTAGAAGCTAAAATGGAGTATCCTGAGTAATTGCAAGAATTGGGTTCACCTGTTGTCCATCGACTACGCCTTTCGGCCTGATCTTAAGCCCTGACTCACCATCTGTGGACGAACCTTGCGGAGGAACTCTTAGGTTTTTGGGGGCATTGAATTCTCACCAATCATGTCCCACATAACTCCATATAGAAGGAATAATTATCCCTTAATACTAACTTACAAATCCGAAGAAGACAATTTGAAGGACGTGCCAAATGACATTCAAGTGTATAATAAAAGACAAATTCCAAATACCACCTTGTCAAATGTTTGACTCACCATACTCTAGGTGGTAAGGACATCACCAATTAAAAAACATGGATTAGTTTAATTGTTTCTTGTCACTTTAAGACTTTAGAAAACATTAAAAAAAGGTTTCAAGATTATTTCCATGTTTTAGAATATACAGAAATAAATTTCATAAATCCAATGTGAATTTTTCTTAAAATAGCATAGTATTGAATGTAATTTAACAAAAATACATAGAAATACAATGGCATATAGATGTTACAATAAATGGCATAAACAATATGAAGAAAGGTCATTAAATAATGAAGGAGATAAGATGCTAGTGATCTATTCAACCTATTCCAAATTGCCATCCAAATGCCAAGCATTTACTGTCAATATTGATAACCATGACATTTCAAAGAATATTAATATGGCTTTAAGCGATCCAAAATGGGAAGGCAGTCGTGATGGAAGAAATGATGACTATATCCACAGAAAAAAGACTAGACATTATTAGTGAATTTGTTGCACTAAATTCATTTCGAAAGTTTTTGTTGAAAGGCTTACTAAATATATTTTTGAGAAAATGGCTAATTCACAGTGATTTGTAGTCATCCCAAGTTTGAGGAATATGCTTAAATCAACATACTTACCGGACAACCCTAAGGGTGTAATTTAAAATAATCATACCACTATAAATACATTAGGGTCTAGAATAAGATATGCCACTTTCAATCATAAGCACTCAAAATGAGTACCCTTACAAAAGTGTACCCTAATGTCCGAATAGAAGTACACTATCCTTACTAATTATGGCTTATCAGCTTGGACTTTTCATGAAGCTTTGAACCACAAAGAGTTAACATTTCAAAGAAAAGAAGGTAAATAAAATTGAAGCCCCTTAGGTTAGGTAGTAATATCACGTAGGTCTATGATTTCAAAAATCTTTCAACAGGATCTCTCAAATTGAAATTAATATTTTAATTAGATCGTTCTATTTAGAAAATTAAAAAAAATTAAAATTACTATCATACCCTTCTTTATTTTCTGTTTCTACTATCTCTCGTGCACGACTGCTATGGCCGGCATCGTTGTGACCCGTGATGGGAGGTCAGAGAATGATATTTTGTTATCTTAATTCTAAAAATTTAATTTAAAAATAATTGAGCCCTAATTTGAAAGAATTCATTTTTGTTGGTTTAGTTAATTTTTGTTCATCACAAAAATAAATCCTAAAATTTTTGCATTACTTTATGATTAATCAGCTATGCGAACTTGTTGATCTCTGATTTGCATATTCATTTATCTGTCTCACATCATCTTTGCAACCAAAACCTCATGCCACACCCACCTAATTGTTTTATTCAAGATTGCAAATGGATTATAGAATCTTAATAATTTCGCCACATCTTACTAGGGGAAAGTACAATGTATAATGTTGGAAAAAATAGTGACTGGATAACCTAAGTGTGGCTATTACTAGTTTAGTACTATCGCCCTACCTGACATAATTCTGAGTGGGCTGCCATTATCGAAAAGAGGTTGTGTTCGACTAGTAGGCGTTGTGCACAGTATAATAAATGAATTGGTTATGCTCTTCCTATTAGCTTAAGCTTTTAGGAGAGTTGGTAGTTCCAAAGATCCTAACATATAAGATTGTGTTGCTCAATTTGATGTGACAACCAGCATGTTGCTCAGTTGGTTGTAACCACCCGTATTTACCATACCTAACATTGAGCTTAACATAACAAGGCCCTTAAATAACCATCAGTCATGAAGGGGTAAGGCTGTAAAAATAAGAGGTTTGATAGAATCAGCTACCTTTGAAACACTAAAGGAACCAAATATTACGTTAAAAGAAATGCCTCTAATGCACTGTTTGGTCCTGAAAATAAAATGACCTTTGCTACCAAAACTTGAATAAGAAACTCATGCCAAAGCGCACTAAAGCTGCTTTATTCAAAATTTCATATGGATTATAGATTCTTATATCATGTGACGAGATTGGGCTAAAAGTATACGAAAAGCACGTAAAAAAACAGCAAAAAACTGCACCGTAAGACCCTTCATGTATCCTTTTGTAAGTAACTGCAAATGCACAGAGTCAAATATCAATTCTATAAAAAATAAATAACAAGCAATAACCAAAACTACATTGTTTACATATATTTGAATAAAACTCCATCATTCGTATAATACAAAAAAATGCATATAAAAATAGGTCACACAATTCTATCATAATCACTATTCTAAATTCAATAAAAAGATTTTAGTTGTTAAACATCAATGCATTGCATAGTTAAACCAGTTTCTGACTTTCTAAAGAAAGTAACCCCTTCATTGGTTTTTCATCTAAAGCAAATAGCAAAAAAACAAACATTTAATCCTACCCCATCAGCCTTTCTATTAAATCAAACAACCAAGACTCATTTGAAGCTTCACAGTATTTTAAGGCTAACGATCTCTCAGAATAACCACTATAGGAAGTAAGACAGGCTGCGTCTCCTAAGATTGTTTCAACAATGCATAGGACTCACCTCAATTCAATTTAAAGACAGTGCCACAGTAGATGCATGTATTTGCATCAGTGTCTAAGGACAGAATCTAAAGTATTGTTGTATCAAGAAACTCGATTAATTTCTTTTACCAAAAAAAGGTACCATCTGAAACAGAGCCAACTATAAAGCTGCCATACCTTCCAATCGATGACAACTCTTAGGCTCTGCTTGGTAAGTTGATTAAAATAGTTAGAAAAAATAAAACATTAACAAAATGGAATGATAATGGAAATATTAGCCATAATCATTCCAAAAAATTTGTCAACGAATAGCCCATTTGAGACATAGGATACAACACAAATATGAACACAGGGATATGACAACTTTCCAAAAAATGACACGCCACTTCTTGGAAATGCTGAAAAAGTACAATTAGTAATTTATTAAAATCTGAATAAATATGAAAGAAACCATAATATTAATCAAACATATATGACGTTCATTTCACCTTAAAATGGAAACGGATAATGTGGGACTAACTAAACCAACAAAACAATTAAAACAATAACTAAAAGAGAATTGATTAATTCAACTCTAACAAACTTTGAATATTTAAAATAAATAATATAATAAAATTTGCACAGGCACAACCTAATTTGAGTTGTCACTCATCATGATGTCATTATCACTCCAATCAGTTTTGTTAGATCACAAAGGTTGACTTTTGCCCTTTTCAATTAGTGGTTCATGTAATCAACTTTTCACATGCTTTTACAATTAAGGTGCAAAATCCTTCATAATGAATTCAACCATAATCTATGTTTTAATTATATGACATGTTAAATCCAATTTATACAAGTCCATTCACAACCTATAACAAAATATGTTCTCTTTCATTGATATCACATTCAATAATAATCTCTTCTTACCTTGAAGATACACCATAATCTGAATTATATACGCCTAAACCAGCAATTTTCCAAAATACTATATCCAAGTTTAGATAATTGTTTCTTTATTAATCCACTAATACAACACATCCATCTAACAATCCTCATTTACCTAAACTCAAATCTATACAGCATATTTTTTTATATATTTTTTAATTTTCATCAAAATGTTCATGATATTGATTTTATGACAAATGATGGCTTTAATTTAGTGATGATTTTCCTATGTAACCCCATATTTATACTTGGATCTTCTAAGACATCTCTATTTAACAATACATCATTATTTATTGACAAATATGCCTTACCCTTAACTATATTACATAAGCACGCATTAGGTCTTTGCGTAGTTAATTCCAGTCCATTTTCTTTTAATAAAATGATTTATTGTTCGTCCTTTCAGTTTGAATCAGTATACACCTAATTATTTCTATAAGAAAAAATAATTGGAGCCATAACCTACAAAGATTGTGTAATAACCTGGTTTTGAAGGATTTAAAATGAATTATTTTGGACTTAAAAGAAATATTTTTTGGACCTATTTATAAGAGTTTGAAAGCTGGGGGACCAAATTGCAATTTCCCATGAATTGGGATAAGCTTTCCGCGGGAACCGCCTTCGCCCGCTCTGCCCTTTTTCCGCGTGTTGCCGCGTCTGGAGAGAGAAGAAAAAGCTTCTTTCCTCTCTCTCTCTCGGTTTCTTGCGCCGAGCCTCCGTCCGCGTCTCTCGGTTCCGCCAGCCCTTCTCCGCCTGCCTTCTTCCGCCAACCCAAAGCAAGCAGCAGCTTGCTGCTGCTGGAACCAGAGAAAGGAGAAGAAGGAGAAGAAAGAGAAGAAGGAGAAAAAGGGAAAAGAAGAAGAAAGGAGAAGAGAAAGAAAGAGAATTTTAGCGGATTTGATTGGAACTCTTTGGTAAGTGGATTTTCATGGCTTTTGTGATGAATTTATCGATTTTGCTTAGTTTTTCTAATTAACATATTGTTTTAAAAGAATTTCTATTGACTTAAAAATATTTTGATATGTTTTGATGTCTGCATTGACTCACAAGCTATATATTAACTGCTTGTGTATAAGAATGTTATATATGGATAAAGAAATGTTTGATTGACACATGGAGCATGATTATTGCATATTTGCAAAATGCTTATCTGTTTGGATTTCAGGAAATGCTGTGAAGACTTGTCAAGTATATTTGAATGAGCACCGTAACTCGTCATGTGGTTTGACTTCTTTGGTGCTGGAAGTCATTTCTATGTGGCCCATGACGGGATCTGAACTTGACTAGAATATCTGTTCCTCTTTCGAGGATATCTGAACCTCTTTTGAGGATATTTGGAACCTCTGGCCAGTAGGTTATATATCGAATCCCATCTGTGTATATCGGTGGGTTATATATGTATTGCATTTCATATGCATTTCATCCGCTTGTGGCATATGAATTATCTTACTGTGTGTGTTTAAACTGAAAGACCGGTTTGACAAACTAAGTAACTTTGTGTATTCATTTCATTTGCTGTGAATAATCCTCTTATTGAGTTGTAAGCTCACTCCTTTACACCAAAATTTTCAGATTAAGAGCAAACCTGGAACTGGAGTCTTTCTGCTCTTTTTGGAAGCCTTGAAAGGAGGTGATGTTTCTTTGTCAGTGGTGTGATCTTGAATTATATGAATAGGACTTGTTTACAGATATTTTTGGAACTCTTGACAAACAAACATCATTTTGTATGTCAGATGTGCGTTTGTCTGAGATATCTTGTAAATATTTGGAATTTGATATTGTGTACTTTTGGTGGTTACATTTTTAGTCTGTTTTTATGCTGAGGTGTTTAGCTGCTCTGATTTGACATTGGTATGATGATAGTTTTTATAAGCTTCCGCTGTTAATTGATTGACCATTGACAGTTCACGGCACGGAGTTCATTATTTGGATTTCGGGTTGTGACAGATTGGCTATCAAAGATTAAAACTTGTTATATTTGAGAAGTTTTCTTTAGGAGGATTGTTGCTTCAAGTTATTTTTTTGACTAGTTATATTTGATAATAAATGACCAAATTGACCTTTATGCAGACTTTACTATTTCATAGTTTTAAAATCACAGCCGGCAAGTAGCATGAGAATAAGGATTTGTTTCACCTGTTGAGAGTAAGGCTTTGCTTTCCTTGGTGCTTATAGTTCCGAAAATCATGATACATATTGAAGGAATAACAGACTACTCTTTTAGCCTTCAAGACTTTTGAAGATAGAATTTGATCATTGATGACAAAATATGCAATTAAAAACTCTTATTCTGTCATTTTATTATTTTTTTCAACATACTCGAACTCTTTGAATTAGCAATTTATACATAGCACAAATTGTAACTGTGTCGCATTTCTTATAGATTATCACAACTCTCAAGTCGTTCAAACTTTACATTATCGTGTTCACTAATTTCAAAAAGAAAGAAGATGTGTTATTGTGCATTATGCAATATTCTTTTTTGGATATTTTCATCTTTGTCAAACTTATTGGTATTTGTGCGCAATTGAAGATCTCCTAGTCATAAAATCTGTAAAATTTACTTTATGAACATATTATAAATAACTACGCAAACTTGAAGCTTCATATCTTGTAAATGAAAATGATGTAATCCTTTGGAGGTTTCAACTCATATTACTATTTGCACTACAGCATATGTATAGCTTAAACAACAATAATAACTAAGCCTTTATCCCACAGCTACATAAATTCTTTCTTTTCATTGCAATCTACCAAATAATAAATCTTCATTTATGTCCAAGTATGTAAGATCCTTTATGATAGTTTTTTGTCATGTCTTATTTGGCTTCTTTTTCCTCTTTTTATATGGGCAAAATTCAATAATTTAACTCTTTTTGTTGAAGTTTCTATTGGCCTATAATTTATATACTCAAAACATCTAAGCCAACTCTTTCAAAATTTATGATTAATTGAGCAACTCTAACCTTTTTGCAGATATACACATTTCTCATCCCGCCCTTTTGTTACCAACTTATCCACCTTAACATCTTCATTTTTGCGACACTTATTTTATTTGTAGGCCAGCATTCATAGCTTATATATAGTTTGTATTTACTAAAAATTTGTATGCTATGGTGAGGCATGATTTCACTATAAGACAAGGTTCAAATTTTAATTTGTGATTTGTTTAGTATAAAGATCACGTCTTAAATATATAGCTGATATGTAAATTTAAAAGTTTGTTTATGTTACATATTGATTAAAAATGCATACATTAAGTACTGGTTAGTTATATGCTGTGCTCCTTACATATACAAAAATCTTTCAAGAATCTCTTATTTGGATTTTGTCATGTTAAAGGCCCAATAACCACTTGAATCAAAATGGTCAAAGTTCAGTAATCAGTTCTAGTGGAAACCAGAGACCTAGTTCAGTAACAATGCTTTGCAGTAAAAAAGTCAGTAAAAAAAATAAAGTTCTCTAAAAGAATATAGTATGAACAAATTAAATAGTTTTGACAGCTTCAGCAAGCAAACCTGCATAGCAGTTTCCAGATCAGAAGGGGAACAATCACCAGAAAATGTTCTCATGTATGCCCCAACTTTAGTGCTGACCTCAGCTCTTTTACCAGCAAGCATATCCATAATCACAGAGGGCTTGTAACCAAACACACCAATTTCTCCAGAAATGGTTGATCCCATTGAGCATGAAATATATTCATCTTCAGATAGTTCAGATAACCCACCATATGCAAACCCCGTGAAAATGATCTGTGGAAATAATATTCCATGGCCAAAGTTAACAGTTGAATAGGAAGGATAAATAAATCTAAACCAGTTAAATTACTTTATTGAAATAATGATCATTCTAAAATCACATTTCTAGATGAAATATCTTTAAAAAAATTAATGCGATCACCACCGTACTTAAAAGCACAAGCATTCTTTTATCAAAAAGGAAAAAAAAAAAGCACAAGCGTTTGAATGGCTGAACAAAGTGACATCTAGGTCATATAACTAGGATCACCCTAAAATCCTGCTACTAACCTCCATGGTAGCACGTCACACCAAATATTTTCCTAATAGGAATTAAAATAGATGGGGTCTCAACACCAGTGATTAATAGTAATGAAGGAAGCATCAATCCAAGTGACTCGATAAGGATGCGGGTAATCAATTGGAGCCAACCTGACATAAGCCACAATATCAATGAAAATTGCATTAATACAACTCCCACTATTAACAAGGACTTTGTAGATTTTTTCAATAATTTTGATATATATGAAAGTTCGAAGTCCTTCGCCAGCCCCCACTCTTCTTAGATTGTCCTAGAACACACCAAACTACTCTTATGTGAACAGAATTCGTAGTGTGAACAAGAATCTCTTCCTTATACTCCTCAACAAATAGACGATCCAATGTCATCGTGTACTCACTGACTCTACCCTGGTGCAGAGAACTCGACTTCGTCGAGTAAAGGTCAATTCCACTGCAGTATCTCTCCAGCAAGTTAGGACCAAATTTATTGTAGCGCGTCTCTGGTGATCTAGGAATCCTCTGATGCCGGCAAACCTTTCCACCAAGTCAAACATCTCCGATATTATTGATTTCTAGTTGAAATTATCCGATCATCTAGATTTTGTGCAATTTTCTTTTTTTGTGGAAGGCTGTAAAGTGAACACTCAAGTATGAGTACAATATCAAGGTGGGAAGAAGACTCAAATGTATTACTAGGTATTACTATTGTTTTTCTGCAGGTCACCAGATCTAAAATGTTGAATATAGCACAAATTTCAAAATCAAGTAGTAATCAACAGAAACGTTTGATTTAAGTTTCTTTAATATTTTAAATGAATGTGTCCCACAAGCTTGTGGTTTCTTAATGACTCTTAAAACAATTCACTAAAGTTTCACCTGAATCATTACATAATCACCCTCAGAAAATTCTTGTAATCTTTTATGAGTATTTGCTATTTTTTTTATAAGGTTTATTATCGAGGCTTATCTTTTATTGATCTTTTGATGCAAATACCTAATATGTTCAATGAAGAACTGTGCAAACTCAAAAACTCAATGATATAAAGGTAAGGGAATAAGGTTAGTAGGCATCCTTAATTAAAGAAGAAACGAACGACTACATTAAAGAAGAAACGAGCTATTCTAGAATCTCTTAAGGTCTTCAAATATGGGAGAAAATATGCTATTTTAGAAAATTTATCCACAATGACACAAATAGAGTTGTGTCCTGCGACTATACGAGACAAACCTAGGACGAAGTTGATGCTCAGATCCTGCCAACGTTAATCTGTAATAGGTGACAGTGCATATAACCCCATGTTTTGCTTCTGATGCTTCGCGACAGCACAAGTCCAACACCGAGCGACAATGCGAGCTATATCTTGTTGCAAACTTGATCAATAAAATTGACTCGCAACTGCTTCAATGATCATATTCCATCCAAAACCACCAGCAAAACCACCAGCATGAAACTCTTAAATCATAAATTCTCTCACCGAGATCCGAAGTAAACATAATGATTGATCGCAAAAAAGTATCCAACTTGAATAAGATAATCTGAATACTCACTAGATGGACTGGAACTCACAGTAGCATAAATGACCCCGAATTCGGACAGACAACATATGTCTCCTTGAGTTCGTCAAATCTGATAACCTCAATGCTCATTGTGATCAATAAGGAGATTTGTCGACTCAAGCCATCCGCTACTTTATTCTCAATTTTCATTTAGGCCTGGGTACAAAGGTATACTACTGAAGAAATTCAACCTACTTTAGTAGGTCACGGGTTCAGCTTCTTCTGCGAGTTCTTATACCTTAAGGTTTCATGATCAGAGTACAGAATAAACTCTTAGTCTCTGTTTGGTTGGTGCTTAAGTTGGTCATGACTTTTTAAAAAAATAAAATAAAATAGCTTATATGATTTTCAATACATCGACTAATATTATTTAATATTCTCACAATTAAATAACTTTATTTCTCATCATATATATATATATATATATCAAAAAAAATTCTATATTTTTTTATAAAATGATTTAAAAAATGACGATAGCCAACTTAGGCACCAACCAAACAGAGATAGGAGATAATCTATGAAGCACGAGTACGATACGGCGATACAGATACGATACGATACGGATACGACGATACGCCAAACTTAAAAAAAGTAGGATACGGATACGTCAGGATACGGCTGTTATATTTATGTATAATACATCATATTCTCATATTTAAGATATAAATTTATGGTAGATTATACTAGCTTATACATTTTATTGTTATAATTTTCAAAAATATCTTTTAATTTTTTTTAAATTAATTATATTTTTTTAAACATTATTAATATCACTAAAAAAATATTAGACAATTGAACTACAAAAAATAAAAATATCTTTCAACAACTATTGAGTTTAAAAAATTTTAAATTAAAATAATATTTTAAATTTATTTAATTACTTTCAACCTATCACAGATCATCTAAGTGAGATGAGAGTTTAAATATATTTCAGTCAATTAGTTTCAATTTTAATTTAAATTCGATTTAAATTAATTAGCTCAATGCAAACGACATATAATTGAAAATAATATAGATAATGTGACATAAACTCATATAATACTAATCTAGTTAAAGTAGATATATGCTCTCCTCTCTCTGAGTGTTAACTAAATAAATAAGCAAAATAAAAAAATTAAAGTTCTATCGTTTTCATAATATAAGCTTGATTAAAGTAAAAAAAAAGTGATCGGTGTCTAACAGAAGCAAAGATAGTATGATTGATATAGAAAAACTAGATAATACAGTTGCTTGCAAATACCAAATTCTTTTTCAGCGTGCATTAAGCATTTTGTAATCGCAATTGTGTGAGTTCAGTATATCTCTCAATCTTATTATTTGAATCTATGCATGAGTTGCGTTTTATGTATAATATATTTTTTATTTTTTATCGTGTAGGCCAAACCAACTGTTTCAACATTTTTTTCTTTAATTAGAAGTATCGAAAAGTGTCGGGCAAGTGTCGGGCAAGTATCGGGCGAGTATCGGATTTTTAAAAATTAAAAATAAAAATCGATACGCCACGTGGAGTATCGGATACGTATCGGTGGAGTATCGGGGAGTATCGGTATCCGATACGGATACGATACGGATACGTTAAGCTCCACGAAGTATCGGTGCTTCATAGGAGATAATGCATTCAATGTTTGAGGTTAGAATTATGACATAAAAGTCCTTATGAAAGGTGGACTGTCTTTGTCAGATATCATTTAATTTCTCACTTAAGCCCTGTTTGGCGCGAGGACCAAAATCAGACCAAAAGAATACTAGCTTAAATAATAATAATAATAAAGAAGTTTTTTTAATCATTCTACAAAAATTCTAATTTAAAAAATATTATTTTATTTCACATACTCAATAATTTTCAATAAAAATATCATCTTTGTTTCACATCCTAGACTAAAATATTCGAAGAAAGCTACATAATGACCTAGACTCAAAACTCCACCTATACTAACTCCTGAGTCTTCATAGGATACCTTAAAAGACCTTTGAAAGGTATGGGTCACAGAACCGAAGCTGCAAATGTACGAGCTTTAATTTCGATGAAGGGTTTTGCTGTTGCATTCGTCCACTCGAAAGTTTCCTTTCGGATACAATCTGTGATAGTAGTGATAGTGCTAAAACCTTGTACAAAACATCGATAAAATGTATCTAAGCCATGAAAGCAACAAACATCGCGTATGTTCTCAGGCTTTGGCCACTCAAATATGGCTCAAACCATCGAAGGAGACCATGAATCCCATGAAAACACGCTAAATAAAGAAAGCACACTTTCATAGGATTTGCAAATAGACTCTTCGCTCTCAAAACTCGACAGATTTAATGAAGGTGGTATAAATGGTCCTCTCTAGTATGACTGTAGATTAAAATATCATCAAAGTATACGACTGCGAAAATGCCAATGAGTGGTCATTGTACCTGCGTGATCAAGTGCATGGAGGTACTAGGGCATTGGGAAGCCTAAAGAGCATGACCATTCACTCATATAATTCATCCTTCATCTTAAAAGCCATTTTTCATTCGTCCCAAAGCCTTACTCGAACCTGAGAGTAACCACTTTTCAAATCGATCTTCAAGAAGATAGTGGTTTCAGCCATCATATCTAACATATCATTTAAGGAGGGAACGAGAAAGTGGTACTTCATGGTAATCTTGTTGATGGTGCGACTGTCCACACACATTTGCCATTAGCCATCCTTCTTTGGAGTAAGAAGAGATGGGATAGCACATGGGCTCAGACTCTCCAACGAATTCTTTCTGCAAAAGTTCATTAACATGCCTATTTGATTTCGCATGTTTAGTATGATTAAGGTGGTAATGAGGCAAATTCAGAAAAGTTGATCACAAGACAAGGGCTATAGCGTGCTGAACGTCACACATAAGAGGCAAACTGTCCGCCAGATCGTTAGGAGAGATGTTATCGAACTCGCTTAACGATGGAACCACCTGAGGTGGGTGTTCAATAGTCTGAGCCTCTTGCAGGTCATAAGTAGTAATAGCCCAAACACACCTCCTAGCGACATCTCTCTCGAGCTCACTAACACTAATCAGGTGGTGTTCCTTGTTATTAGGTTTCATTGGTGCAGCGGTCACTCCCTTAGAGGCCATTCGTTGTGGCGATAGGTCGATCACAATGCGATCATCCTTATACTTAAAAGCATAAGCGATCGAACGACTGAACAAGGTGACATTTAGATCATATAATAAGGGCCAACCTAAAATCACGCTACCAACCTCCATGGGTAGCACGTCACACCAAATATATTCTTAATAGGAATTAAAACAAATGGGGTCTCGATACTATGCTTAACTTCAATAAAAGAAGCACTAATCTAGGTGACTCGATAAGGAAGGTGATTAACAGAAGTCAACTCATAATAAGATACAGTATTAGTGAAAATTGTATTAATACAAATCTCACTATCAACAAAGACTTCGCTGCAGATCTTTCATTAATTTTAACATATGTATAAAGAATTGAAATCCTTCACTAGTCCTCATTCTCGTTAGGTTGTGCTAAACCACACCTAATTACTGCCAGATGAATAGAATTGGTATTGTGACTAAGGATCTCTTTCTTACACTCCTCAAACTCTTCGACATAAGCAAGATTAGCTACATAAGTCGCTTGTGCCTCCTCCACAAATAGAGCGGTGTCCTCATCAGCCTGCTCCATCATCAAGGCTTTCTTATGCACTCAGCAGCAATGTGGCTAATGCCCGGTGTTGCCATGTGAGGTCTTACCGACTAAGGCCTTGCCCTTTTTTCTTTAGAGAAAGATGAGCGATTAATAGTAGAGGTCACGGGGGCCTTAAAATCGGTAGAGAATGGCCTAACACTAGTATATACATCTCAAGTATTAGTACGTCATGAGGCGACAGGTTTCTAAAATAGCTCATAGAGACATCTGCTAAGCCTCCTCAAGCGTGGTAACTCGACATAGGTATAACTTACATTATATGTCTTCCCGTAATCCAGCACGAAATTTAGATAGGTAGGGACTCTCAACCTCTCCACATTGTATTATGAATTCATCAAACTTTGCGATGTAATCAGTCATAGGGTGTGTTCCTTGAGTCCAGTGTTGCTATTGATCAAGAAATCGATCACAATAGGTGATAAAGACATACTTTTCCCTCATGCTCGCCTTAAACTCATTCTAGTACAAGGTGTTGACGGAGACTCTTAATATTGCTACTGAAAAATCTAGCTTGCAAAATGAGCTTTAATTTAACAAACATAACTTTTTTCGCTCACTCATTATAAACTACTGAAAATAGTGATTCATACCATCTTCCCACTCTATATATTCCCTGGGATTTAATATCGCATTGAAATTATGGGCCTCCTCCTTGATACTATGTAAACAGATTTAGTTAGGATCTCGAGCTCATGAACTTGATCGATAGGCTAGTGGAAAGTCCTAACAATGGCATCTCCTAAGCGGATTTATCTTAGTTTCTCACGTAGTAGTGCCTCGCTCATCCTTTAGGCGAGCGACCCAATCACTCATCTTATTTAGCTTATTTTTTATACCATTTAGACAATCAATTATAAACATAACAGTGGCCAACATAGCCTATCATTGGTGATTCATTGGAATAAAAAAACTAGACCTAGTGTGTAACATCCCAAAAAATTTGATTGGTGATTTTAAAAAAAATTAAAGCTCAGTTGGACTGAAAATGAAGGATTTGAGACCTGAAAGAATGATTTTGGACCTATTTATAAGAGAAAGGAGATAGAGGGACCAAAATGCAATTGTGCCATGGAGATAAGAACAGCCGCAGAACCCTTTCTCTGCTTTGTCCGCGTGTCGCATGACACAGGCGTGGCCGCTCGTCCTTCCCTGTCTCCTTTCCTATTGGTTTTTCTTCTCGCCGCGCCCGCCTCTGTTCGCGGTTCCGCCGAGACCAGCGCCAGCAACAGCGCCAACAACAGCAGCAGTAGTAGCTACCACTGCAGCCAGCTAGAAGAAGAGGAAGAAGGAGAGGGAGGAGGAGAAGAAGAAGAAAGAAAAGAGAAAGGAAAAGAAAAGGAAAGGAAATAAGTGAGGAATTTCAAGCATTGTAGAAACAGTATAAGAGGTAGGTAATTCTTTCCCTATGTTGATGTTGACTTATTATGTTTATGAAATTAAGTTATAATGCTGTGTATTTTCTTATTTACACAAGGAAATGCGTGTGATTTGATTGTCTGTGAGGTGATGTGGTGTTGATGAATTTTTATATGCCAAGAACCGATGAGGGCGGAAAGTTTTCTATATGTGTTATTACAATGAGGGCGGAGAGTGTATGCTGGGTGATGTCCTGATGTGGAATCACCGATGTAAAGTGCAGCTCCTATCAAGGCTTCTAGAATAACAAGCTGTAGGGACTTTTGTCAGGCTTCTAAGTGAAAGGATATGAAAATGATAAGTCCACATCACTAAACAGAGTAATGTATGAGTTTATGTATTTTTGTGAGAATACTGATGTGGGGATTATGATAATTTGAATGTAGGTATGTACATAATGTGTTATATGATTAAATATTGTTCATGTGATGATGATATTTGTATTTATCTTATGTTGGATATTGTTTTGCCTACCGAGTTTGTATTAACAAACTCCTACCATTTTTGGTGGCAGGTACTGCATAAGAAAGATCACGGAACATGGTGTGAGATACCGCAGGTTGCTGCAAGGAAATGGATGATGCAAGGATATGTGGAGATTATTTGTTGTTAGGTATGTTCTAATTCCGACGCCCCAGCAGTCAGGACGTCACATAGTGTATTGTAAACCAGACCTAGTAGGCATATGCAAACAGAATCAAAGTATGCCTAAATGCATTTTATTCCAACTATGCTCTAATACCCTAGATGACACGAGATAATATGCAAACGCAGTCATACTCAGAGATCAATAAGCGAAATAATAGATGAACATAAAATGTCACAAAAATTTTATGCTGATAATAATTACACAATGATTAAGATAACTCTAGTGTCACAGGCAAATCAATCTCCAATATTTAAGAGACAAGTTCGAATAATAAATATATGATTCACCAAATGATTTAAGATGATGCTATGCTACAGATCAAGGCTAGGGTATGTAGTAATAGGTATTCTCACAATAAATATAATCCAATAACAATTAATTCACACATTAATATCAAAATAACATGGGTGAACAAATCAAGCATGCAGAATAACAAATTCACAATAATTCAAGGAAAGCTCAAAGATAGGTGTTAATCTAGACATAAGAAACCAGTGAAACAAATCTGCACGTGTGAGTCAGGACCTTCGAGTCCTCATGTTTGGAGCAAGCATGTCGTCTAGTGAGGAGAGATGCCAGTCGAGTGGTGCTGATCGCTAAATTGAACGAGCAAGGGATGTGGTGCGACAATAGAAGGTAGGCTAGCCTATGGAGGACCTAATAGTGGTCGCCGATCGACGAGCTAGTCGGCGTAATTATCATCATGGCCAAAGAGGGCGGAGAGTAATCGCGGGGTGATGTTCTAAGAGAAAGGAATCACTGAAGTAAACTGCAACTCTTGGCAAACTTTTATGCCGATAAATAGTGCTGTGAGGGGCACATGAACGAATCATTCCACATCGAAAAGGAAAGAGACATCTTGAGCTGTATAAGTAAATAACATGATCCCAAATAGTAAAGAGACGCCTTTTAGTAAAAAATTGTGAGGTTAATGATAAAAACTCTATAATTAAGTATGCTCGGGATAGAGTAATACTGATATGAGTGGCCTCCTGGGAAGTGCTCAAGTCACGCAGTTCTCAGAAGCCCAAGCGGACAATACATCTACATTTGAATCACGAGGCGCTATAAATCGTCCTACATCAGAAATGGAGGGAAGATCCTGAGCTGTATCACTAGATAACATGATCTGAAATAGTAGAAATACACCTTTTAGAGGAAAACCGTAATGTTAATGATTAAAAACTCCATAATTAAGCATGCTTGGATTGGAGTAGTACTGAAATAGGTGACCTCCTAGGAAGTGCTCAAGTTACGCAGTTCTTAGAAGGTAAAGTGGATAATACCTCTATATTTGAATCACGGGACGTTACAATGTGGCGTGGCAAGCAACAATGTTAACAGAGCAATATGAGTAGATGGGTAAAGCGCATCGGTGGACGAGCAGAGACGGACTGTGCAATTGTTGATGGGGACAAAAAGGTAGGCAGTAAGTTGGACTGGCGGTGCAGGATCGGTGGCGTAGCGGTCGACAGCTGTTGATGCGGTATCAAAAGCAATTGTTTAGCAAGGCAAGCATCGGCATAGTTCACAGATGGTTCTAGATATGGTTATTAGGTCTGGGAAATTATCTATAAGTACATACGATTGCGTTGCTAAAATCTGTAACTGAATTAAGGGAGAAGTTAGGATAATACCTTAATTTAAGGCCCTTTTCCTTTTCTTCATCGGGATATAACATAAATTTCAACTCAAAAGAGAAATCATTCTAAGATTAAAAACAAACAATACTAATCAATGCCTTTATATAGGCTTATTACATTCGAATTTTCAATTTCAAAAATAAATGCAAAAAATAAAGCAAATATAAACATTCCAAATGTAGATATTTAAAAAGGAAATATTACAAATAAAATAAATCCAAAATTTGAAAGACTCCCATTTAAATCAATTAATTAGTTTGAATGAAAATTTTCAATTCAGTTAATCAACCACCACGCCTGCTCCGTCAATAATCAACTGTCCACCCAAATCAATATTATGTGGTGAGATCTTGGATGTCAAGTGTAGCCTTGCCTGAAATAAATTGACAATCTGATGACGTAGTGTCCAAACCAAAAAATCCACATGGTAGGCCCAAACAAGTTTGGTATAGATACTTTTACTATAATTGTTCAGTGTTCACCAATATAATTTCAAATTTCTAATCTTGCGGTCACTTCACAAACTTCTATGCTTTTCCTTTACATCCTTCTTTGCTGAGGTGGTTTTTTCCCTTAACTACAAAGAAAGCATTATGTCTGGAGTTCTTTCTTAATCTTTCAAAAAAATGTAGATTTCTTAATTAATTTTAAGAAAAAAAATTCATCAAATCAAAATGAAACAACATTATTTTGCATGCCCATGAATTTCAATATAACATATTTTCCTTTCTTATTTTTACCGGCATATGCTACAAACAAAGCTCATAATTTGCAATCACAACTCTAGTGAATTGCAGTACTGTACTTAAATTTATATTTTATTTTCTTAAATGACTAAAACCATTTACTCTCACTAATGTGTGCAGGGAAATGTACAATATGCTAAGACGGATAAGACAGAACATCCCAAAGAGATAAACCAACACTTGCAGGCTTGAAAGTTTGTGACTGAATCATAAGAAAACGGTAGATGTCTGCTTTAACTCCGAAATAACATGGAATTTGAGCAAGAATTTCTGGATCTAAACCATTAAGGAGGGTGGGGGTAGGGGTGGGAAGAGTCAAGTAAATTACCTGATCATCAAGAAAATCAGTACTTTTATAGCATACCCTCATGCCATTTGATAACATTAACTCAGTGGCACAAACGCCTGGGAAAACAGACTCCTCAATAATGCTTCTGGAATAAATATTAGACGCAAAAACGTAGTTAAAGGAAAGATAACTACAGGTGAAAAGAGTTAAATATAAGATGAAATTGACATAAAATGGTAGGGTATAAGGATCAGATACCCTCAATGAAATACAAGTGACCATCAGCTAACAAGACAAAGAAAGAGAATACAACCACAGCCAAGCAAAAGCAATAATGGACTTAAATAGCAGCAGGATTAAGATCCATAGTCATTACATTTATTTAAAAAGTAAGTTAGCCGAAGAGCAGCAGGACATTAGAAGACTGATGGGAAGGCATTTTGACATATGAAATATAACCACTGATACACAATTTCCCATGAAAAAATACATTAGCTTTAGATATTATATTCAAACACAAAACAGTTAAACAACATGTAGCTTCTAAATATTCAAAGAATACGCATAACCAGATCATTAATCCTAAGAGCCAAAGTCTCTCAGAAATAATTTAGGATAAACAAACCATTAATGTTGAAGGCTAACATTTTTGGTTAAGTATTATGCTTAAGTCAGGATTAGAATATTGAAAAGTAGACAGAAGTATGTTAGGCTTGAAGTTACATACACCCTAGATGATAAAGGCTTTTCACCTTCACAGATGATAAAGACTCAAGCTTATACAGTTAGATTTGAAGTCATAAACACCTTAGATGAGGATTCATAAAGACTCAGGCTTAATGTTCTTTTTTTTTTTTGAGAGACAGGTTTAATGTTCTTAAAGACATTATGTTTGTTAGTTTAAAGATGGCTCGGACTGCACTTCATTTTAAAGCATAATCATTGTATGTACATAATATGTACTTTAAAAAATTAATTTGAATCATAAATAAAACCTTACACACTAGATAACGTTAAGTATTCAAAACTTAATAAAATTCTGACTAAAAAATTCAAGTTCAAATATTGAATACAGCACGGCACAACAGTCCTAACCCTAAACCATAAAGTCCCCATTATTTAACAAAATTTCATTTGTTTTCTGGAAGATGAGAATATCCAGGTATCTATAATAAATTTACTTAAACATGCTATTGAAAGGTTAGCCTCCACCAATGAAGATGGATTGGGATGAAAAGAAAGTCGAAAAGAAATTTGAGGAGAGGACAGCTATTCAAGTAAACATGGCGAAGCTCAATGCAAAAGTAATTACGTGTCACTATAGTGCTTGGACTCCCAATGACGACATGAAGGAGAGTAGTCGATACATGCAAAGAAATATGGGATAAGTTGATAGTAACTTCCGCAGGAATACATAAAGTTAGAGAATCTATAACAAATATTCTTACTGTGTACAACAAATTATTTGTGAAACCTAACAAGTCAAGCTCCAAAATGTTCAACCAAATCACTAAAATTGTTAAATTTTAGAAAAAACTTCACTAATCATGAGTTTGTCAGTAAGATGTTGCTCAAGTTGCTTAAATAATGGGACTGAAATGTCATGGTGATCATGGAGGCTAAGGATCTCAATACATATCCTATTAATCTTGTCCTGGCCTCTCTTATAGCCTATGAGATTAAGATCATGATGATCGAAGAAACGGAGTAAACATTGACCAAGAAAAATAAATAATTGCCATAAAGCCCCAAATGACAAATGAGGAGTCTAGTGGCAACAGGGGTCTAAATGGGGAGCTGGCCTTACTCACAAGAATGCCAATAAGCTTTTTAAAGAAAAATAGTTTTTTAGCGGCTCAACTTAGAGAAGAGAAAAAGACAATGATTTCATGACTGTGACATGGAGTGGCTCGGAATCAAGCTCATCAGAATCTCGCAAAGAAAAGTTAAACCTATGCCTCACGGTGATAGAGGAGGATGAATAACAGCATAAGGTAAATGATCATTCATATGATTAACTTGAAGAGCGACTTGCTTGATAAGTATAAAAAGTTAAAGATAAAATTTAACTATTTAAAAATTGAACATGAGAAAGAAACTAAAATCTCGAATGATAATTTAATTAAAACTACAAATGAACTAGAATTGAAAATAAAGAAAACGAGACAATGTATGAAAATTTTAAAAAGTTAAAAATGGGGCACAAAGGCCACCACGGTTAAGTGACTATTAGACAAAATAGCCAGGATGAAAATTCAAATTAAGTTTGCAAGCTAATACAATGATAGAAAAGGAACTCGATGATCTAAAGAAGATTCAGACATAGAAGCAAGCCTAGGAAAATCCATTATCATCATCATGCACATCATTCATCTCGTTATGCTAGAAGGTTACAATCATTCATTCTTACATGCCATTCCTCATCTTACACAATATCACAGTAAAGTTGGTCATGTAGCTTATGTATACCCTATTATGAAATGAATCGAAAGCCACGTGACTTCTTATGCATAGATAACTAAAAGATTCCATTAAAAAAACAGTAGCTAAAGGAAATCAAGAAAATCACACCCCTTAATTGTTTCAACAAATCATAAGGGATCAACCAAGTTTGGGTAGCAAAAATTAGATCTTGAATCCTTCTTATATTTATACCTACATTCAGGCTATAGAGACACAAGATATTAGGGCAGTCGTTGCTCAATCAAAAGGCAAGTGACCAAAGCAAATTCATATGCATTGCACAAAGTAAAGAGGTTTATGGGATGGTTGGAGATAACTAAAAGTGATAAGTTTTAGGATTAAAAATGTGGGTGTCTCATTCATCTTATAAGAAAGGGTCGTATTTTTGCAAATATTCTCAAACATGATCTGTTAAGCATTGGTCAATGCTATGATAAAGGTGACAGTTACTTTTAATTCTTGTTATTGCATAGTTGAAAAAGACAATTAAGCTATTATGAAGGAAAGAAGGCATGATGATGCATACTTGTTGACTTACTCGGCTAGCGTATTGAAATTTTCGAAAACACATCACGACTTGTCATGCTAGCATGCACACTTATGTGAATACTACTAAGATCGGTAAGAAAAGCACGGCATCATTTAAATGAAATAACCTATGTGACCATTGCTAGACCACATAAAACTAATTCACTCAGACTTATTTGGACCTTTTACGCCAAAATTTCTTAGAAGAAAAAATATAGTTTATTAGTGCACAACTTCTTTAGATTTACTTGGAAGGTTTTTCCTTGAAATAAAATTGAAACATGCATTTAGAAAGTCAACTAATTAAATTTCCTTACAAGTATATTTTATAACTTTCAATTTTTCTTTTACTATAGAGACTACGGAGGTTTTGAAAGGCGCTTGTTTTGTCGGCAAGAGAAAAGTTTAGAGTTTTAAAAAGGTAGATCTTGCATGATACAAGGAGAGATAGTTGTAATAAGTCTTCCCTTCCCGAGAGTTGTGAAGGATCAATTTAGTGAAGCCCAGGATGAAGAACCCTAGTGGTGGACGTTAGGTTGATTGGACCGAACCATCTAAATATTGTGGTGATATTTCTCTAATAAGTCTTCCCTTCCCAAGCGTTGTGAAGGATCAATTTAGTGAAGCCCAGGTTGAAGAACCCTAGTGGTGGACGTTAGGTTGATTGGACCGAACTATCTAAATATTGTGGTGATATTTCTCTTTCATACTTTATGTTTATTAGAATTTGTATATTATTATTATTTTTCATTATAAAATATGCAACTAACAGCTATCACTAATTGGTTCGGTCAAAAACCAATTATACTAAAGTTTCAATTATATAACCAAAGGGCATTTTTTACATAATAGAAGCTGCAAGTAACATTTCAAGGCCATTAAGCATCAATAATATCCCAACTTTTATTATATCGGTTCTTTTTCTAATAATTAAATCCCCAAAAAAATAGCAAATCACACATGTACATATTATATATATATATATATATTATATATATATATATATATAGACAACATCATAAAATATTAAATTGGCGCAAAATTTTAACAAATTAATTTCCTTTGAAATTACTATGGCATTTTTAAAAAAAATTTAAGCTTTGCCATCATAATAATAAATTACATTTATAGTACAGAACAACAAAGGTAACAACCATGTGAAATGCTAATCACAAAACACGATAACCAAATAGCTTATATGAATCCATCCAATTTATTTCAAAATTTCTTAAAATAAAAAATGGGATTATTAATAACAAAAAGCTAGTCAAACAGATGCCCGCATTCACAAAAGATCAAGAAGAAACTAACCCCGGATTTGGCTTGTCAAGGACGACGTTCTCAGGAACATGCTCGTCATCCCAAGGAGAGATACCTCTTTCATTCTCCAATGCATTTACTTTTGATACAACAGCCTTCAGGTCTTCTATAGTTGCACGTTCTTGGGGTTCAATTATCTTTATAACACAATTGCATGAGGTGCAGAAGTTCATGGCAAATCTTGACACCTCCTCAGAAGAAACATCTGTTAAAGCACAAATCAATTGTCACGCATCAAATGTGGCTATATATAACATGATAACTACATAGTCATTTAGCACAACTAAGGCGCATATACAAATAAAGATTCTCATTTTATGAAGTTTTACTGAATCACACAGATTAATTGAGTTCAAGTTGACTCTACTCGAAAAAAACAAATTTCGAACCAACAAATAAGTAATTTCAAGTTTAATTAAGTTTAAAAATTGTGTAGACAATCCATTTGGCTGCAATTAGAAAGAGAGAAATGGTCACCCATCTTCTTTGAGGCAAATTTCATTCAAAAAGGGAGGGAGAAGGGGAGAGTTCACTCCTCTTCTTTATAGTGAAATGATAGCAGATAGATGGGTTGTGCCATGAGGAGATAACAAAGAAAAGAGACAAAATAAAATAAAGAAAGAGGCTAGGTGGTGTAGCCAACTACGTTTGGTGATGAAGAAAGATCAGTTGGGAAACCCAACCGAGTGTGCTAAAAAAGATAAGTTGGTCGATGCGTCTTCCTAGAGTGCCTTCCACTTTACATCTTTTCCAATTAGGGTGGCAATTTAAACTCGTACCCGTTTAATCTGCTCTGATTTGCCCCTAAAAGGTGGGTATGAGTCCTACAATTATATTCACGACCCGCGACCAGCCCCGTCCTGTTATGAAACCGAACATATTTGGGTATGACTAAATCATACCCAACCTGACCGAATACTCGATATTAAATAATAAGAATATAAAACTTTCAGTAAACTCAGCAAAATCAGTCCAGCCTAACAGTGTTTTTTTAAGGAGAAAGACACTATTTAGATTGGCTGGATTTTTTTCTTTTAAAAAAAAAAGCCCATCTAAATAGCGCCTTTCTCCTGTCAAAAAAAACAAGTCCCTTTCTACCCTAATAGTCCCTTTGTAAAAGTTTGTCATATAGCATCTTTAATTGTGCGTGCTCAGGTGGATTAAGTTAGTATTGAGGCAAGTTTGTAAGAGAGAGACTTGGAATGAAGTCTATAGCGTGTTGTATGTCACGCATAGGAGGTAGACTATTTAGCTCATCGTCAAGAAAGACATCAGCAAACTCATTCAGCAATGAAGCCACTTCAAGCAAGTTTTCAACAGTAAGGGCTTTTTGTAATTTGTGAACAATAATGACCCAAACACACCTCTCTGCAGTAATCTCTCGGGCCCATTCGCGCTAATTAGGTGGAGTTTCTTCTTACAGGTTTCTTTGTAGCAACAGTTGTTCCCTTGTAGGTTGCTTGTGGTAGCAATGGGTTGATCGCAATACAGTCACCCTTGTACTTAAAAGCACAAGAATTTGAATGACCAAATAAAGTAACATTTAGATTGTATAATTAGAGTTGACATAAAATCATGCTACCAACTTTCATGGGTAGCACATCACACTTTTAATCTCTGCCTGATAAGCATTAAAATAGATGGGAACTTGATACTTATGCTTAACCTCAATAGAGGAAGTATTGATCCATGCAACTCAATAAGGATAATGGTGGTCAATATGGGTCAACTCAATATAGGACACAATATTAATTGGATATTGCATTAATGTAATTTCCAGTATTGACGAGGACCTTGCAGATTTTTTCATTAATTTTATTAACATACATACTATACATTATATAATAAGTAATATATATTATAATATATGAAAGATCAAGTCTCTTTGTCAGTCTATCCCACTATCTGTAAGCTTTGCCAAAGCTCAACTAACCACTCTTTGATGAGCAGAGTTGGTATTATGTCCACGCACTTCTTCCCCTTACTCCTTAAACGTCTTTATGACTGCTCATTTTCAACAGGTGTGTTCTCTTAAACCTGCTTTGCCATCAAGGCCTTGGAGGCACATTCAACAACAATGTGGCCACTACCCTCGCAATGGGAACAACGTAATGAACCTCTAGTGTTGCTACATGACTCATCACTGCATCCCTACCCTTTTCCTCCTTAGAAAGAAGTGGGTGGCTAACAAGATCATAGTAGGTCTAGTGTCAGTAGGAGTTTCCTACATTTAGAGCTAAATCAGATAATCCAACAAAGCAAATAATTTTATGAAATTAGATAATTAGAACCTAAATCCAAGTTAAGAAGTTAATATTACGGAGAAGGAAAATGATAGGATAGCCTTAAGTGAGAATCTTTTAATACCTAGTTATCCTATTATAAAAAAAAAAGTCATACTCGTCATTTGTTCTCATTCATCCCCTACTATTACTACATCCTTGCCACACACAACCACACCATCACCTCCACTAAGTTCGATCCACTTCAGGAAATAGCCAAACCGCGTAGTCCTTACAGCCACCTTCTCCAATAACGCTATGCCCGTGCCCGCAAGTCCCCAGCCATACTCTTGCGCCCGCAAGTCCCCAGCCACACTCTCGCGCCCGCAAGTCCCTAGCTACACTCTCGCGCCCGCAAGTCCCCAGCCACACTCTCGCGCCGGCAAGTCCCCAGCCGCGCGCGCCCAACCTCATGCGAGCGCCCAAACATAATTTCATTCAACAATAGTAACCAACTATTACAATATAAGGTGACCTCTTTATATAAGAGATCTTATGAAAAAATTTGAAAATACAATATTAAATACAGAAAATAAAATGCCAATTAAATAAAAGTAAATATGAAACTAATTCTATTACAATAGAACAAAATCAGCTACAAATATGATGAGTTTTTAAATCCCTCAAATCTATTATCTTATCAAATCAAATCAAATCTTGATAAAGCTAATATGAAAATTTTCTATTATCTTTAATTGATTTAAATTTGAAATTTAACATCATCATGGCCGTTCGTTTAGCTGATCAGTGTCCCCACCTGACCCCGAGGCGGGGTCCCCGCCTCGAACTCGCCAATGCTGACAAGTGTCAATGCAGATGCTGTGGAGTGAGATTAGGAGGGTCGTGTGTTGCAGGGGACCTTCGGCAATGAAGCGTCGACTGAGAAGCATCCGCAGAGAGCGCGTCGCTGAGGAGGAGATGCGTCACGTCGGCGGAGAAGCATCGGCGGAGAGGACGTCGTTGAGGCGAAGAAACGTCGACAGCAGAGAGCGCATCGCTGAGGCTGAGTTGTGGGCCTAAATGTGCATGGATAGTTGCATCGTCAACAAAATTATGGTGAAGTATCATTTTTTATTCCTTGCTTAGATGATATGTTAGACATGATGGCTAGTCATTATATTCTCAAAAATTGATTTGAAGAGTAGCTACTATTAGGTTTGAATTAGGCCTACAGCTGGATAGAAAATAGTCTTCAAGACGAAGGATGTACTATATGAGTAGATAGTCATGCACTTCGAGCTTTTGAATGGCCTTAGTACTTTCATGTGTTAAATAATGCGAATATTACGACCCTTTATTAGCATCTTTGCAATCATATCCTTTGGAGATATCTTGATTTATAGACAAACCAGCGAGGATCATCTAGAACACTTTCATCAAATTTGCCAGGCCCTTAAAACAAAGAGTTTGTATACAAATCCTAAGAAGTGTGCTTTCTCACTGACCATATCATCTCACGATTTATCATCTCTTTTGAAGGCATGTCCGCTGACCACAAGAAGGTTTGAGCCACATATCTAAATAGCTAGAACCTCAAAATATTCATGTGTCTGTAGCTTTCACGACTTAGTCACATTCCAACGACACTTTATCTAGGGTTTTAACACTATCATAGCCTTAATTATGGATTGCATCCGAATGAGAGCTTTTGAGTGCATAAAGATAATAGCTAAAGAGTTCGAGAAGATCAAGGAATATATGTTTGCAGCTCCAGTTTTACAACTCCCTAATTTTTCAAAACTCTCTAAAGTGTGCCGTGCAAAGCAAGCTCGTTACCGACTCCAACATTGTCGTAGAGCACCTTTGGAGTGATCTATTGCATAGGTGAAGCTAGAGTTCTAAACCATTTGCGATTGATTCATTTTCATAAGACTTAAGGGCAACAAGGGAGAAGAAAATTTAATTTAGATTGGTTTTGACTTATATTAAGTAAAATATTAATAATGATACAAAAATTTTAATTTTATTAAATAAAATTTTAATAATAATTAAATTTGTTAAATATTAATAAAAAATATAAAGAGGGATAGAAGTGTATATAGATTTTAGTCTTATGTTTAATATCAATAAAAAATATAATATTAATAAATAAATTTAACATTAATATATGCATCTAATTCTATTTCATATAAATTCCAGAAGTGTCTTATGTCTTGAAAGTATCCAACATCTCAAAAGTAACCTGAAAGTGTCTTAAATATGTCTCGAAGTATCCTCGTGGATCCAAGAAGTCTCTTTTAATTTATTTTAAATATTCTTTTATTAAGACACGTCACGTGGCGTATCCGACATTGTGTTCTCGTGTGTCCTTTTGTGTTCATGTGTCCGACATAAACATGAAGTAGATTTTTGAAGTGTCCATGCTTCATAGCAGCTAAACACCTTTGGCACCATAATCGGAGAAGTACTAAGTCAGAAAAGCCACCATATCGCATATTTTAGTGAAAAATTAAATGAAATGCAACAGAACTCAACATATGAAAAAAAAATTATGTTGTACAAACCCTCCGATGTTCGTGTCGTTATCATATCGCCAATGAATTCATTTTATACTCGGACCACCAGGCACTTAAGTACCTCAATTCACAGAAGAGTCGGCCCGATATGGGAAATGAGCGCTTTCCTCTAGTAGTACACATTTGTCCTCAAGCACAAAGCTGGAGTTGATAACAAGCCTGCTAACACCCTGAGTTGGCTATCTGTGATTCTGCAAACAATGTGTGTTCAAGTTCCACGCTCTGACATTTTGAAGTCCAAGTATGCCGACTGCAAGAACTTTGGGACTACCTACACGCGTCTGAGCACTGAGCCCTCCCCCATTAAGATTCTGAATACCATGTTCTCAAGAGCTACCTTTTCTGCAGTCCGAAGTTATGTATCCAAAGATGCATGTAGAATGTGCAGTCGGACACTTCGATATGGACAAGATGATAGCATGGAAGGCATTACTGGCCGCATTTATAGAAGGACATGGGGCGAGTTGTTTCTCAATGACGCACAAGTCAAAAGGTCAAAAAGGAAAATACAATCCTGGTTGTAGACGCCCTTCCCTACACATACCTACCCCAAAAAAATCTAAATATAGATTTTTTGCATGTCTTCCCCACACTGTGAGGTAGCATGATTGCATATTTGTGATAACAGACTGTTTTTCTAAAATGGCCTACTTCATCCCATGTTCCAAGTTGGTCGATGCCTCTTATATTGCCACCTAATTTGTTGCCAAGATTACATGCCTCCACGATCTCCCCAAAACTTGTTTAATACATATCAGTTTTGATGATAACAAATATAATAATAATATACTCTATTTATTTTCTATACATCAGCACAAATTGTATTTAAGGTTTAGAAGATTAAAGAAGGTTGCTCGTCAAGATGAACTTAGCTCAACATTAAAAAAATAAAGCCAAGATTATAAATAAAATGAAGATGAAGACCATAAAAAAGAGTGAATTCAAAATTCAACTTCAAAGAAGCAATTGCCCTTAAACTTTTAGAACACGTAAGTGCACAAAATTTCACACATTTGTTTCGAGAAAAACAAAATGGATAAAATATATTTTTTTATTTTCCATGGACTTCTTTCTATTTTTTGAGCAAATCACACTTTGCATTTTTCAGTTGGATTCGTCTCCATATAAATTGAGATTTTCGAGAAATTTCAGATTATACGAGCAAACTTAATTTCAATGTTTTATTTTCTTTGACATTCAATGATTTAACTTTTTACAATTAAATTTGACTAATATTACTCTTTAACATCACTTCAACTCTAATATAAAATCCATTTCCAAATATATATACACACATATATATATGTAACAATAATAAATAAATAAAATTACATAACTTTTTTTATAATAACAAAGTTTCGTAAAATTTATTTTCAATCGATTTTAAATACTTTACCTTATTTATAACTTGATATTTTAAATTACTCAAATTTTTTAATTCCATTAACCTTAGCTTATTCTCCACTTCCTCATTTCCCACCCAAAAACTTAGTGGCTAGTTCTTCCCCCAATCAAGTTACCAAAATGCCCTCATATCAAGCTTACTCAATTCCCTCGCACTTCTTCTATAAATAAAGGAAAATTTAGGATAATATCCCCTTCTGCAAACCAAAATTTCAAGCTCTTTAACTCTTCAGCTAAAAACTTCTCTCTTGTGAGTCAACTCTAGAGAGTTTTTGAAAATTCAGATGTATTTTTATACGAGTTTTCTCTTTCCCTCTCCAAATTATTCCTTTCTTTAAACCTTCTCAGATTTTTATACTACCCATTTGAGCTCCAAACAGTTTGAAACTTTTACAACATTCTGGGAGTCTCTACTTTATTTGACAATTTTCTTGTAATTTTTGGACAAATAAATGTTTCACTGCAATTTAATATTTATTTCTCTGTTTTTAAATTGGGATAATTACTTACATGCCACACAATTTAGTTTTATTTATGCCTTACCCATCCAATCTTAGTTAATTACGCTATGCACACTCAAATCATTATAAAATCTTACATACACACATTTTAACTTATTTTCTATTATAATGAGTAATCATAATTTTTCAATAACCTAACTATAATTAAATTACAAAAAATCTGAGTCGTTCATCATATTATTTTAAGGATATTTAAATATATTTTGAGTGAAAATCCTAAAACCTTAATGTTTAGGTGGCAATAAAGGAAGAAGACATCCGCGACGTGAATTGATTTTAGGACAAATCAGCGCTTTAGTGTGGTATTGAGGAAGGAAAAAAATATACCATTAAAAGTAAAAATATAATTTTAATGATTTATTAACAGAATATTTTTTTTTAAATAGATTTTGATTAAATTTTAACTCAAATGTGTGTATGTAAGATTTTATAATATTTTGAGTGTGCATAGTGTAATTAATTAAGAATGGATGGGTAAGGCATAAATAAAACTAAATTGTGTGGCATGTATGTAATTATCCCTTTTAAATTTTATAAATTGCACAAAATTCTAAAAATTCTAAAATTTTTATAGTAAATTCTTTAGCCAAAACTACACTTATAGATAACTTTTTGGCAGGTTTACAATGTATTACTTTTGAGAACAATATTCAAAATTTCTATTTACTTGATTTCACATAGTAATAAAATATTTTATCGAATTTCATCTTTCTCTTTCACTAGTTTTGATCTTTAAACTTCACAAAATAGAAAAATAATATTAAGATTTCTCTAAGAACTTGAGTTAGCTTCCTCGCACCTAGGACCATTATAAAATTTTAAATTAAATTTATTTCTTGTACGACTCATAAAGGCCATTTAGTTCTTATATTGTTTTTAATTTTTAGTTTTCTTGCGCAGAGTGTTTTTTTTAATTTGGCCCTAAGTAAAAGAAGACGTGAGGTTATTCCTTTTCTCTAGGAAAAAGGATCAAGAGATTGGTTTGTGCAGTTGGACAGAAAAAACACAGGTTATCTCTTTGCACTAGGGCTTGTGCTTGGCTAATAAGCTTCAAATAATGTAACCCCAGAGGAATAAAGTGGAGCGGACTAGACAAGAGAATAGCTGAACTACTACATATCATGTGTCACTTTCCATTTTTGCATCGTTTTTTCTTAATCGGCTTTTTAAACCCTTTAGAGTGGGTGTACTTGAAAGAAATTTTATTTTAAAATGGTTTACAAAGCCTCAAAATAAAATTTCAGTGATCAGATTTTAGACATTAAATTTGAGCAAATTCAAAAAACTTAATAGTTTAAATTGTCTAAACACTGAAAACTAAGCTTGGTTAGTTAGTTAATTGAAGTTTCGATCTACTCACCCTAAACCTAATTAACTTAACAAAAGATCCAACTTAGCTTAATTATAGCAGTAGAACTGTTAACGTAAAGGATCGAAGTCATGAGAATTAGAGGCACACAAAGTTTCATGAAAGAACAATTAGCATATAAAAAAACTAATAACCATCCACAAAGGACACAAGATGTCAGGTGGCTCACGGCGAGTCTCCCTACGCTAACCGGAGAGTCAAGTAGAAAATTTCACTATCAACCAAAGGTTGGCCCTTAGGCCGTTACAAGATGAAAACTAAGAAAACAAAAATACAAGAACTATAAGGAATGCATATATTCTATCCCCTTCCAATGGTGCCCTATGAGGTACTTATAGACGTGAGCCTCCCCCTTTGCTTCAAGTAACCGGTTAAAACAAAAAGTAACTTTCGGTCACTGACTGCGTCGTCATTATATCAAGAAGTGGACACGTAGCTACTTGGGGAGTTAGGCCATTCAGAACTAGTTAACCGATAGTAACCGAAGACATGATAATGCTCTTCTATTAATGAATCAGGCGACCATGATGAAAGGTAGCATTATTGTAATTTGATATAAGTTAAGGTAAAGTGCTGACATGTCCATCGACTTTTAACTGAACCCCGCTGAGACACGACTAGCTTTGATGTTAAAAGTGTGACATCATGACCGATGTTGCATCCGACAGTCTCTCGAGATTAACATTTGGGAACCTTTGAAGCAGACTTTGGCTGCTATGTGTACTGCTATGATGCAATGTTAAATTTATATGCAAACATCGGAACAGAGCAGGTTAATATATCAGATGAATTGAATTCATCCGACACAAAAAGCACGACGATCAGAAATATATTGAATTGCTCATCCCAATATAATTCGTTAATTACTAAATTTACTTATCTGCGCTCAAAGATTTTTTTTAATTTACTTACTACAATTTACATTTTCAAATTTTACTTGTTGCACTTTACATTCTACAACTTTTATTATAATAATAATTATTTATTTTTCATATAATTTATACACATATATACATACATAAACACATACATGCATATAAATACATATATATATAAGAAAAAGAATGATAACACTTTTTCTGGCACGCTCCACATTATACATTAATATATTAAAATTATACATTAATCTTTTAAGAAATTACGTTAAAACTAAAGCGTTCTCTAAAAGAGGCACGTTACATTGCCTAAAAACAATGAAAAATATACAAGAGCCGCTGCATTGGCATTGGGTGGAGTGATAAGTGAGCAAAAATTCTCACATCATGAATGAATGCGGATAAAAAAGTTAATCCAAGACAACAGAATAAGATTACAAACTTAGAATATAGGCACCTTACAGGCAAGTTAATAGAGTTAATGGATATTATGATTTATAAGAGGATCACTATTTTGTATCTCCAGGAAATGAAATGGGTAGGAGAAAAAGCTAAAAAAATTGATGGCATAAGCTTCAAACTTTAGTACTCTGATAAGAATAGAACCAAAAATAGAGTGAGTATAATTCTCGACAAAAAATTGAAGGACCATACAGTGAAAGTTAAGAGGAATGAAGATAAAATTATAAATATAAAAATCATTATCTATGAGATAATTATTAATATTGTAAACATATATGCCCTCAAGTAGGTTTGAATGCGAGTATAAAGGTAAAGTTTTGAAATAATTTAGAAAAGTTGATACCAAAAATACCTCAAGAAGAATATTTATCAAAGTAGATTTAAACAAATATGTTGGAAACATTGATGAGCAATTTAATAGGATTCACGATAAGTATAATCTTGAGGAGACTAATGAAAATGGTAAAATTATTTTGCAGTTTTTCTTAACTTATAATTTCTTAATTGCTAATACCTCATTTAAGAAAAGAAATGGGCATATTATTACTTATAAGAATGCGTCATCAAGAACACAAATTGATTATTTCTTTATTAGAAAACGAGATCTCTTAGACTATAAAAATTGTAAGATCATTGCAAGTAAATGTCTGACTACCAACATCGATTAATGGTCTTAAATTTTAAAATAAAAAGCTGAAGAGAAATCAGTAAATCGAAATGATGCTCTTGTATTTGATAGTAGAACTTAAGGAAGGAGAATAGAAATATTTAAAAAAAAAAAGTTTTAGAACATGAGCAGTTGAAGATTAAAGGAGAAGTTGATCTTATGTTGTTGGTGGTTAATAACGGTGTCGGCAATGTTACAAAAAACATGTTGAGAGAATCTAAAAGAAAAGCTCCAAACAATAAAGAAGCTTGGTGGTGGAAAAAAGTAATATAAGAAAAAATTTAAAAAAGGAAGCTGGTTACAAAGACTAGTTTAAATGCAAGAGTAAAGAAAAATTAGAAAAGTACAAAATTACTCGACAAGAATTAAAGAAAGCAATCAACAATACAAAGAAGACGATTTTTCATAATTTTATAGAAAATTGGATACTAAAGAAGGAGAAAAATATATATAAGCTTATTAAAGTAAGAGATAAAAAAAACTAAAGACTTTGTTCGAGTAAAATGCATTAAAGATGTGAATCACAAAGTACTTTATAAAGATGAAATTCGACACAAATGAACGAGCTACTTTGAAAAGCTTTTCAATAATGGCTATGATAATACGATTAATCTTATTATTTTTAACATCCTAACAGAGGATAAAAATTACTCATACATCTAACATTTAAATAATGCAAAAATTGGGATGGCTTTAAAGAAAATGTAAGTATAGAAAAACAGTTGGACTAAATAACATTCTAATAAATACTTAAAAATGTATGAAAAATGAAAGAGTTTCTTAACTCTCTAAATTGTTTAATATGATTTTGAAGAATAAACAAATATCAAATGAATGAAAAAAAATATATTAGTATTTATTTATAAAAATAAAAATGTATACAAAATTATATTAATTATAAAAGAATTAAGTTAATAAGTCATACTTTAAAACTTTAAGAAAGGATAATTGAATATAGATTACATCGTGATACAAGAGTATCTCAAAATCAATTTAGTTTTATACGTGATAGATCTATTATAGAAGCTATTCATTAATTAAGAAGTTTAATGGAGATATTAGGGAGAGAATAAAAATCTATATTTGATTTTTATTGATTTAGAAAAAGCTTATGATAAAGTCCATAAAGTGCTCTGGATAGTTTTAAAAAAGAAAGAAGTTTACACTATTTATATTCAAGTTATTCGAATACAAGAGAATTTCACTAAGAATTTTTCTATTTAACTAGAATTACATTAAAGTTCAGCTTTAAGTTCGAGTGGGCTCAATTGAAGATAAGCTTAGAGAGAGTTGGTTTAAATGGCTTGAACATTTAATTCGTAGGTGAATAGAAGCTCGAATAAGGAAAGTTGGATTATTGGATATTATGCATACAAAAAGAGAAAAAGAAAGACAAAAAAAATAGGCTAGAAACTATAAAGAGTGATTCTACATATTCGAAGTTAAATAAAAATTTATTATTTGATAGAGTACAATGAAAGTAAAGAATTCATATAACCGACCCCACATAGTAGGATAAAGATTTGATTTGTTCTTGTATATTAAAATTATAGATATAATTAAATATACATACACTACAAGTATAAAAATATATATAGTTACAAATATATATATGTACATATATATATATATATATATTATTTTTGATTACTCTTATGCAGGTTATTCAAAAATTGCTAACTTGCTTTTGCTAAAAAATTAGCTTGTCAATCAAAGCCACTCGCTACTACTCAAAATAACAAAAGTCTCACAATAGTAAGTAAATTAAGAAAAACTTAAAATCTTTTAATTAATCGTAATTAGTATTTAATGTTTTAATTACACCCAATTTGTTCCTTTCTTTGGTGTGCAAGTAGACCAACAAAAGCATAATCTCAGATAGAGACAAAATTCATGAGCTATTTTTGGAAAACTCTGTGAAAGAAACTAGGCACAAAGCTTTTATACTCAACAACGTACTGCCTTTAAACTAACGGCCAAACCTAGGCAATCAACAAAAGCTTAGGCAGTCCTCTACAATACTAGGTCAACAAGTGCTGCTCTGGCTAGGACATAGTCTTACCTATAGTGGAGTTCACGTTTAACAATTTTATGAACCAATTCACGGTTAAGAGTCGTTTCGAAGTTATCATTGGTTATTTCCTTAATAATTAATCGTATTATCAAGTGTTGCTCTAGCGATGAACTATAATTGGGTTAAGGCTTAGGTTGATAAACCTAAAAGGCGCATTTTGATGAGGGAGATTCAATGATGGCTAGGGTTCTCCCAGAGCAATTCCCTATGGGAACCTACAAGAAACTATCAACCAAGAAAATGAAACCCTACAAGGTACTTCAAAAAATTGATAACGCCTATGAGTTAGACCTTCCGTTGGAGTCACGTATTAATCCTGTCTTCAATGTGGCTGATTTAACTCACTATCTTGAGCCCATTTTCCGTACCTACCGACTTTCTTCAAGCTTTACTGCTACACTATCCTCTCTAAAACGCCCTTCTCCACCCATAATAATTTCCCTACTCTTAGACAAAGAGATTTGCCTAGTGATTCTACCACCTAAACAATACGAAAGGATGTGGATTCCATGCTCGGATCTCGTACGGGCTCAGCTTGTAAGACCACCTTGTGCAAGCACATCACCCGATCTACAATACTAAAGGGTGTAGTGGAGCATTAAGTTCAAGATGATATCACGAGACTCTTGATTACGTGGAGAGGCCATTTGCTTCGAATGATATGTGGTTCTCATTACAGGAATTGCAGACCTCATATCCTGAATTCTTTCAAACACACGACACCAACTCCGATGACGAGGAGAGCTGATGCAAAGCAACCTCAATACCAACTCTGGCGACATCGTCAAGCACCTGTGAAGTGATCCATTACCATGACATGCCTTTTTTATTTTTTTATTTTTTCTTTTTCAGTGCATTTTATTTCATAGCATTTTATATAACTGGGTGGCATGATCAATTTATTTTTCGACTTTTATGGAGAGAGATATGTGTTGGGCTTTTATTTTGTTTGAAAAGTGCTATTGGGCCCTCGAAAATTAAAGCACAAATAGCACTTGTGCACAAATCCTCCTTCAATAATAGCCATTAGATCATTTCATACAAATCTAATGATTAGGATCATTAAGGTTTTGGGTATAAATAGAAAGGATGGGAGAGAAGGGAGTTTTTTTGGGGTTTTATTTCTTAATTAGAGTTAAACCCTACTGTCGCCATCCCCTGCTCTTTGGAGCCCACCGCACAAGTGAATCCCATTGCTATCGCGCCTCTATGTTACCATCGTAGTCTAATGAGATTGTCGCCGCTACAATGTAGCGAGAATTAATTGAATTGAATTTGACACTGCAATTAATAACTTATTTTTAAAAGAAACTAGGAGTCATCATCGAGATTGCAAGCAAAAAAAATGAAGCTTTGTCTCCAACACCGACATTGGGGAAATCAATTGACTGATTGCTAGTCATGAGGAGAGGTTGATAGTTAATTGCAGTAGACGAAGGCCGAGAGAAACCTATGAATCAGTGACAAGTTGAGCCTCCTCAGCATTAGACGAAGGCCTGTTTGTTTGTAAGGTTTAAATTTAATAAAGTTAAAAGGGTTAATTTCACTCAGGTCCCTGACTTTAAGGGTTATTATCACACAGGTCCACGTTTTTAAAATCCTATCATTCGGGTCCCTAGGTTTTCAAAAAATATCATTTGGGTCCTTTTTTTATTTTTTTTTTATTAAAAAATATATAAAATTACCATTATACCCTTACCCTCCCTTCTCCTTCAGATCCGGCAGTCCGGCAGCCGGCCCGCCCCGCGCTGCCTTCGGCGGCCACGCTGCGCCGCTCGGAGCGCCGCGCGCCGCACGACGCAACCGGCCGCCCATGCCGCTTGGCGCGCGCAAGGCCGCTGCGTCCGCGGCCGTGGGCTGCCCGGCCGCGCGATGGGCTGCATCGCGCGGCCGCGCGGCGCTCCACGGCCGCGGCGAGGCGCTGCATCGGAGCGGGCCGCACGGCGCGCCAACGGCCGCGGGCTCGCCGCTGCATCGTGCGCCGCGCGGCGCGCCACGGCCCGCGCGAGGCGCTTGCATCGCGCCCGCGGCCGCGCCGCGCGCCACGACCGAGCGAGGCCGTGGTGCGCCGCGCGATGCATCGGCCGGGGCGGCCATGGCCGCGCGACGCATCGGCCGCGGCGGCCATGGCCGCGCGACGCAGCGGCCGGGCGGCCATGGCAGCGCGACGCAGCGGCCGGGCGGCCATGGCCGCGCGACGCGCGGGCCGGCGGCGCCATGGCCGCGCGACGCAGCGGCCTCGCGCGGCCGGGCGGCCATGGCCGCGCGACGCAGCGGCCTCGCGCGGCCGGCGGCCATGCCCCGCGCGAACGCAGCCGGTCGCGGCCGGGGCCGGCCCCATGGCGCGCCCCGTTGCAGCGCCGGCTCGCCGCCGGCCGGGCGGCCATCGGCCGCGCGAACGCAGGCCCGGTTTGCAACGTGCGGCCGTTGCGGCCGCTCCCTCGAGCGGCGCAGCGTGGCCGCCAGAGGCGGCGCGGGGCGGCGCGGCTGCCGGACTGCCGGATCTGAAGGAGAGAGGGAGGGCAAGGATATAATGGTAATTTTGTATATTTTTTAATAATAAAAAAATAAAAAAGGACCCAGATGATATTTTGAAAACCTAGGGACCCGAATGATAGGATTTAAAAAACGTAGACCTGTGTGATATTAACCCCTAAACTCAGGGACCTGGGTGAAATTTGCCCAAGTTAAAATTAAACTTAGATAGAGATACTTTTTGTTAAAAGTTGTAAATGATGGGAAATAAAGTTAGTTATTATGTTGGGATATGTGAGAGATGTGATATAAATGTGAGGGATGTGATATAAGTTAATTATTATTTTGGTAATATGTGCAGGATATAAAATAAAGTTAATTTTTAATATTAAATTTTATGTATGATGTGATGTGCCTGTTTAAAATTAAAGCAGGTTAATTTTAAACTATCAAACAAACAGAGGCTAGGAAGTTTGTAATTTTATTTTTATAATATATTTAAATTTAATTAACTTATATGATCCCTTATTTTGTAAGTTTTGAAAATAAAATTATTTATATTTTAAAAAAGAATGACGTAGAAGTTAAAGTAGGTTTAATTGAAGGTAGTACTAATTCATGTAAAGTATATCAGTCATAAATGTTATGTATCAGATGTTCAATGTGTAAATCTAGAAGTATTTAAATCCCTTAAATAAAAAAAACACAAGATCACAACAAGTTAGCAAACTTGTGAAATTCACTGTAGAATAAACAAGATAATGAAATCTTGCGATAAGCAAATAAATAACTTAAGTTTCATCTTCTCATTGCCCATTACCACCAAACAAAGCTTCATATCCTCAATGGCAAGGCAAGATAGTGAGATTTTAGACCAAAATAAATAAATAAAAAGAAGCATTTAAAAAAATGACAAAAGTCACAACAACTTACTATAGCAATAGTTTCAACAATTTGCATCTTTGACAAGTCCTATTCTCATTGAAAGAATACCAAATAAAAAGAAATTTATAGATAGCCAATGCAAAACTTACATGGCAGGATAGTTTTCTGCAATTGTGCTTCATACTCAATCCCAATAACCGGCTCCCGACGGAGAAAGTGCTATAATGTCCAGGGAAAAATATTAACTTATCACAAATTTTGGTTTGTATTGCGACAGCTCCATTATCATATAGCAAAGTTACCTCATGCTTAACATACAAATAAAGAAGGGTTTGAAATATAAGTACTGAACTAAGACACTCCAAAATGATGATTTATAAGTACATTTAGTTTAGATAAGAGGACAAGAACTGACACTCCATTTAGGAAAAAGAAAATAGCCAAAGTACAAAAAAGAGAAAACATTTGATTTCATTTGTGAATCAATAACATCTAAATCTATAGCAATGTATCTCAAACATTGTATTAACTCAATTGGACAATCCTAAGGATATACATATCTATATGTATGCAATAAGTACAAAAATTTGAATGGCCAAATGTCTAGACTGTTTGCGTTACATATTATGAAAATGAATCAAAATAGTCATCAAATAAAAACAAAACATCGGAGTGAAAAGATCAATACTCTAGTAATATCATGTGCAACTTTCAAGTAGAATTAAACTAAAGATGTTTGGTCAAGAAAACGAGAACTAAAGTTTTTGATAAAATTCACCCACAAGGCCGAAAATAACCTAAATTAATGCTTTGCGCAATAGTAAAAGTATTCAAATATACGTTACGTAATGCTCATGAGCATAAAATACCTTTTTTTTTTAAAAGCGGCAATCAATCCAACTTTTACAACATTGTCCATTGCATACTCCATATAGAGCAACATGTTAATAATACAATTTTCTTCAACAATTAGTTATATCTATTGCATAAAACAATAGTATAATAACATACCATCATAACATCAAATTAACAATTACTACCAATCTCACACAAAAAAGAAAAAATTCAAAATTACTTGGCCAACTCCCCTTATAATTAGTGAAATTGTCGTTTCATTCCAATTAAGTAAACATATTAAGCACTATTGCTACCTAATTCCATTTCCATGAAACGATTTCATTTTTAGCCTTCTTCGCTTCCTTCAAAGTGACCATAGCATTAAAGTTTTTGTGTTAACATGCAAAATTGATAATTGAAAGCAGTATGCTTATTTTTATCAGTTATTATCAGTACATTTGATTACACATTACTTAATTTAAAGCAGCCTACTGCCATATGAGTACCAATGCCATATATCTCCTTTGACAATGTCACCAGCATTGCAGGATTGACATGTGAATATCACTGTGAATTGCCAAACAACCGTATCACCGTGTTCATTTAGCTAGAAGACTTGTATGTAAAGTGATTTGCCATCACCAAAACAGCAAGTAGCCCTATATGAGTTAGCGATCCTTCCTAAGAAAAGAAGTAGAAAGATGAAACAGTGATAGTCACAAGCTCTTACTATACAAACGAGATATCAGCCACAAATGCAAAACTATGGTTAAGGGACGCCATTTAAAGACCAAGTGATGCAGGGCCGGATCATCGGCGTCAGCGACTTCGTTATAATCTACGACTTCAAGCGTAGATTATAACAATATATTTATTTGTACATAGTTATCTTTATTTCTGCATTTAATTCGAGTTGATTGGAGTCGTACATTATATTTATATCGGTGGGAATGCCCACTTTGGTGTCATGTATATGTTGTGGTTAGTCTGAGTCGTATGTATGGGTTGGATCAAGTTGGGTTCGAGAATAGTTCACCCCGAATTAATTTGATTCAAGATAGTCAAGCTTGGGACCTGCTTATGAGGCATCTAAAGTAGGACTTAGTTGCAATTTCACCTTTATAAATCAGATCTAGCCCTAAATAGAGGTCGGGGCCAGTGTTCTTCTGCCGGTCGCTCGCTCGGGCGCTCTGCGCTCCGGTTCGCCACGACGCGACGCGCCGCGCCCTCTTCGCTGAGCCCGGAGGCAGCCGCTTCCGCTTCAGATCTTGGTTGCGCCAGCTTCGCCGAGCCAGAGCGTGGCCGCGCCTACCTCGCCGAGCCCGATGGTGCCTGTACTTCGCTCGGGAGCCCCTGTTTCGCCCAGTCATGCCCACGTCCAACAGTTTTCGTAAGTTTCTCAGCACGTATTCTACATCTTCGCGCTTGGCTGGCAACTGCCCGTCCATCCTCCTCTTATATAAAAAGGGAAACTCAAAATGATGAGGGGGAAGAGATTTCTACCTGAATTCGAGTGGAGAGTTTGCTCCTTTTCGCTGTGAATCTGCGCAGGTGGCGCCGATTCGGACCGGGAACGCAGAGGGGCTGCAGGTTTCCTTGGTTTTTTTCTGTTCAGCTTTGCTTTGGATCTTAGTTCCGGAAACGCAGAAGGGCTGCAGGTTTCCCAGGCTTGAGGTTCTCTTGGGTTTTCTATTTTCTTTCAGTTTGTTCTCAGTGATTTGGATATTCCTGTTTTCCTCTTGAGTTTGCCAAGGAGTTCTTATTGTTGTTTTGACTCTGCTCCATGTAAAACATTACTGCTCTGTTTCAGTGTCCTGCTAGTTCAATTTGGAATGGGATTGAAATCAACTACTGCTTTGAGTTCTAAATCATATGGGAAAATTTCATGTTCTTATTATTACATGTGAATTGACCGCTTCAATTTCCTGCTGGCCCATCTCTCAATCTAATACTAGAACCTTGATTTCATCCCTCTAGATTATATTCTCTTAGTATATTGAATGTCAAATGAGTACTCTTGTTGAGGGTGATTTTAATTTGCAAGCATGACAATGTATTCTTCTTAAGTTTGATAATATTCAATTTATTTGTGAGATTGTTGTTTTATGTGGAACTATCTAATTTAACTCTGGAAAAAAAATTCTAAGTTTCGCTGTGAAAATGCAAATATTTATATTTAATATAATTTGAAAAAACTTGGTTTAATCTCCTCTTCATTTGCATTTAGTATTTTATATAAAAATAAAAATCTAAGCACTAAGTTAATATTGGTAGCGTTAGGTTCGCTTTAAATCGATCCCCGCGCTGCATCACCAAGCCATGGAGTTGGTCTAAGCTTTTATTGGCGATCTTCACGATTAGTATAAGGTATGGAGAGGGACCAAATGTATTATTATTATGAAGGTCTTAATTGTCTATCCATAGGTCTGCTTGTCAAATGCGTGGATTTAGGCAAATCAAGTAGGTGGAAATGATCAAAGCTCTCTATGCCAATTTTATTAAGATAACCAAGATGTGAGGGCTTATAATGTCCATTTCTTGAGTGCATGTAGCACTCACATTTTTCTTTGTTTTAGAGCTAGGCACATACTATTACCACTACATACCGCACTACGCAGTAGCTCACTTGAATGTCAACGTAATAGCCCAACCATCTTATATGCTTTGGCCCAATGGGCCTCACGATTTTAACACATCTACATGAATAAATGTGTTCTCATATATACCCAGCATCTCTCTTGCATTTTGCCAATGTGAGATTTGCCTAAGGGTGTCACATACACCCTCTTTTAAAAAAAATTATTGTATACTCATAAGGTAACACCACAAAAGCATATGGGATCCACCATGTGCAATCCACTCAACAATTTTTATGCTTAGTATAGTACTTAGTATAATGCTTACTATGAATATTTTTATGTTTAGTATAACCCTTTTTGTTAACATAGCTTAATATGAATATTTTGATACTTAGTATGGATGTATTTGTAATTAGTATGACAAAAATAGTCAAACTAACCATAAAAATATCCATACTAAGCATACTAAGTACAAAAAAATTATTAAGTGGAAAGCACGTGGTGGACCCCGTAAGCTTGTGTGGTGCTAGTTCATTAAGGAGTAGATTGCTGAGATGGCACCCCATGATTACACAATAATTTTTTCTTTTACGAACTTATCAATCTTGCTAAGAATTGCTTCACCATCCTCCAAGAGGTGATACCAAATGGCTCTAATATCATATGTAATAATCAAGTTTACCTTAGATATTATTCGTTTTGGTCCAATGGGCCTTAGCTTTTAAACGTGCCCACATGGGTAAGGCGTGTTATCATACCCAACATCTCTTCCATATTTTGTCGGTATGGGATTTGTCTAAAAGTGTCACAATTAGGTATTCCCCACTAACTAATATATGCACCAACTTGTCATCGTAACACCAAGGCTGACTAAATCGTCATGGTCACTATTACTTTAACGTCACAATAGATAGGTCTCCTTGAGGAATGAGTGAGGCAACACAGCTTTAGTTCATTTGTGAATCAAAAGGTGCTAATGTCCTACAAATGAAATTCTTGCCAAGGCTTTTCCTAAGAAAGGTGAGGAGAGAGTTGAATGTATCAACAGTATGAAGAAAATACTTTATCTAAATTCACAAAATTAGAATCCAATTATTAATATTATTTCTGTGTTGTCGAGATGCACTAGGTTGACATATTTTATAAGAGAACTCTTACCCTTTAAGACTGTACGACATAATGTTTGATGTAAGTTTTTGCACTTCATGAAATGTTACAACAACAATAACTAAGCCTTTATCAATCTAGTTGGAAGAATACACCAAAGCATCCTTTTGAAATGATAATATGCTCTTCTCTTTTGTTGAACAAAGTATATTCCTTTGGCTAAAACAAATCTAAACTATACTGCAGAAGCAGTTACTATATCAGCAGGCATTATACTCCTCCTAAAATACTCTGCCTAATTTGTCAGGTGAGAAACTGCATGTGTATTGTTGACGTAGTCAGAATCAAATTTCTTCCTCGTTATTGCATTTAAAATTTGGTATTTATCAAAACATCCTAGATCATATGCCGAAAAAAAAAGATCTTATTATGAAATGTATCTGATTATTCCTTTATACTATTACACTTTAAAGGACTTGACGCACGATCTGTAATCTTCATGTTTGAAAAAACAAATTATTAAGTTCTAAAGATATCAAGTTTTACAAAAATTGTCTATTTAGGCTACTTATTGCTGCACCAAGACAATTCATGTTCAAATAACAAGAAAACTACAACTTCAGAAGCTTGGACTAACGTCTGACTTGTAATCTTAAAGCGCCGGAAAGAAGTATTAGGTGTGATTTCAAAATTTTGTTGGAATATTTTGACAAATTCTCTGCATTTGACAGCAAGGTGCAGCAGTTTTTAAATAGCCCGTGACAGATTCCAACAATTAATTCATAGATTGCAACAGAACAAAAGCAGATATCTTTAAACAAATAAATAAATAACATTGTCAACATATTTAGAAAATACCTGAAGACATTCTTCACGCAAGCTTGTTGACTGCATTTGATCACGCTCTAAGTACGCAGATTCTATCTCGGACATCATTAGAGATCGTACAATAGAGATCTCACGGGCCAAAAAACCATGAAGCCGAATTCGAGCAACCTGATACCTATGTCATCAGAGTATATAGGGCTAAAAGCTAACACAGAGTCTGCATGGGCATGCAAAAGTTAGCATTTACCTCCACCAACATTGATTCAACTGCTTCAATTGTCCCTCTTTCCCTACAACTAGAGGTCATTATATAAGCCTTAACAGGACGAACTAAGACATCTGCTGCTGAAGAACAAGAAAAGAATGGGGGATCTTTTCGACGGGATATCTTAAAGAACCTCTGGTTTAGAGCACAATGAAACATAGCCTCAGCAAGTGACTCGCGATAATGTTTCACAGTACGCATCTCATCCATGGGGATCTTGCAGCTGATCATAACTGCAGACTGTTTTCAGACATCAGCCCCATAATAAAATAATGTTCAAACTAAAAAATACTTATTAAAATATTTGCAGAAGAGAAAAAGATTTTCAGAAACATAAATCTCCAAATCGTATACATGTCTCCTCCACTTGGACATCAACAAGAATAAACTTCATTGGCAACAGAACTTACTCCAGCAGCTTCAGATTCCACAAAGCAAGAGAACCGGGGTTCACTGTGTGTTGGCACACAGAATTCTGGTATATGTGCAAGAGGCTGAGAAAGAGATGCCTTCTTCCCAAAATGAGTCCTTATTAATTCAACCACACTCTGCCAAAAGAAAATAAAAGGCCTTTTCAGCTAATAAACCTTATCCAAAAAATGTACCAGCCAAAACAGAGCTTGACAATGGAATAAGTTAAGGACTCGTAAAAACCACCTCTGTGTCAGCAAAATCCCCAACAGCAACAATGGCCATGTTGCACAAATGATACCATTTCTCATAAAATTTCTTCACAGTTTGGGAAGTAACAGTTCGAATAACCTTTTCTGATCCAATCGGTAAACGTTCTGCATACTGGAACAAACACCTCAAATATAAAAAATAGTATTAGACCATTCCTCAAAAAAAAAAAAAGTATAGACCAAACCTCAGAATGAAATGGACAAAAATCAAGACATTTACAGGAAAATGGGATTGAATTCAATGCCACTGTATTTAAGATGTTGTAGACAAAGTTCTAATAGGCTGAACATCACAGTATAAGGAAATTTTCCAGGCAAATATTTGCATTCCTCGAGTCTTCCGTAAGTTGATAGGGTGTCACATAGGCAGAGGAGGATTAAGAACAAGCTTAAAGCCATCAACATACCACAAATACACAAATTCAGTTCTAACCTCTTTTCAAGTTAGGCAAGAAAAACGAGTTGAAACAAGATTCTCATTGTTTCTTACATATAATTAAAAAAATATATTATTTGAACACAATACGTGTACGACTAATTGCATTAATTTTAAGATTATCAAAATAGGCATCATTTAATTTTGATATTCAAAGCTTTCTGTGGCATACAAATCAAATATTTGCAAAATACATTTGTAGCATAGAATAAAATGAATACGAATATAAGAGTCATCTAACACAAGCAACTTAATAGTATTGCCTGTTGACAAAGATTTCATAAAAGGCATACTAAGTATACTGTCCCGATACAAGGCTTCAATTAATATTGACCACATAACAGCAATAATGACAGCATACTTAACATATAAAACGACAAAACAAGACCTCATAGGTTGTTTCAAGAACTAAGTTAATAAGTCATACTTTAAAATTCTGAAAGAGGATAATCGAACATAGATTATATCATGATACTAAGATATCACAAAATTAGCTTGATTTTATATCAGATAAATATATCATAGTTGTTAATCATTTATCGAGAGATTTAATGAAGATATTTAAGGAGACAAACAAATCTGTATTTAATTTTCATTGATTAATATGAAAAAATAAACAATTCACGCCGCTAACCCCACTTAGAAGGACAAACGCTTAATTTAGTGTTTTTGTTGTTGTTGGATTACATCAAGACTCAACTTTAAGTCCATACCTATTTGCACTGATTATGAAAGTCCTAACATGACACATTCAAGATAAAGTACTATAATGTATATTTTTCACATAACATATTTTTTTCTTTTTGATAAGACTAAATATAGGCTAAGTCAAATCTTGAGTTATAAAAGAATATTTTAGAGTCTAAAGATTTTCATCCTAATAGGCAAAAAATTTAATATATAAAGTGCACATTTAGTCAAGAAAAAAGCATCTGTATTGATGATATAACGACTGGTGATCAAATTATTAAAAAAATAAGCACTTTCGGTACCTTATATCAATTATACAAAATGACAATGAAAAATATAGTGATGTCATTAATAGGATTTAATCAGGATGGATGAAATGAAAAAATACATGTGACGTGTTGTGATAAAAAAAATTTACTAATAAAATAGTTGTAAAACTAGTGATGATATATGGTGTTGAATGCTAGCATATAAAGAGAAAACATACAAATAAAGTAAATGCTGCAGAAATAAGAATACTAACGTGAATTAGTGAGTATATACAAAAAGATAAAATAAGAAATGAGTATATATATGAGAAAGTTGAAGTAAAATCAATTGAGAATAAACTCATAAAAAGTCAGCTTAGATGGTTTAAAAATATAAATTATAAGTCAATTGAAGCTCCAGTAAGGAACATTGGGTTATTAGACCTTACCTATGTAAAGAGAGAAAGAGGGACCAAAAAAGACATAGCAACAAACTATAATGATTGATCTCACACTCTTAAAGCTAAATGAGAATTTGTTGACTAATAGAGTATAATGAAAACAAAAGATTCATGTAGCCCATCCCACCTAGTGGGATAAAGGCTTGATTGTTGTTATTGTTGGTGAAAGTTAACTAAGCAATTTGAGGATCACATCATGGTCAACCTATATCATTTCCTATCTAAGATAACAATCATCTAACCGAAATCAAAGTTGGCATTCAGAAACTCAAATTTCATTCATCTAATCTAATTATTATAATAAGAGGTAATCTCTTTTTATAGAGATCTCAATAAATGATAACAATAAAATAAAACTAAATGCAAAAAATAAACTTTCAAATATAATTAACTAAATTTAAAAAATTAATAGAAAAAATAGAGTAAAGCTCCATCCTTCCAACTCAATACAAAATCTTCAATCAGTATCAATTAGCTAAATCAGCCTCAAATATTCTAAATCAACGCAAATCTAAATTTGTGACTAGGATCAAGCAAATCTAGAAATAATCAAATATAAGCTGTCATAGTATCCACACCAGAAGCCCTAAAACCAGACCAACATTGACCTCCCACCATCTTTCTCTCCCAATCTATCTACCACACCCTCCATAGAGCATGTGACTCCAAAAAGAAAGACTAAAAAGTCTTCACTCCTTTTCCTCAGTTTTCCCGCTAAGATTAGCTTGGCTTAAGAGGAATTAGAAGAACGTACTTAAGAAAGAAACTTGTGCTCTACGAAACCCCATTAGGAGAGAGGATTGTGCTCTAAGTAGATTGTGCTCTAAAAAAAAATTGACGAAGCAGTACTTTACTAGGATATTCCAGAAACCCTATCAAGTAAAAACAGAAAAAGAAAACCACCCAAGACCTTGTTTTGCTGGGCTCCCTTCACAGGAATGTATTGATAAAAATCTCATCAAATTTAGGATTAACCAAACGCACTCACTGCTCATACTACATAAAAACATTAATAAAACAGTAGATTGCCATAAAACATAGGTTCAAATATGTACTAAATACTACTATTACCTTTGATCCCTCAAACATTAGAACCCAATGGGCATCTTGCATCCGACCAGCAGCATTACGCCCACCTCTATATTCTTCCAGGACAGCACCTCGTTCTTTTTCTAGATCCACTGATGAAACCCTCACCTAAGCCATCCATTGGAACAGGAATGCAGTCATCAGTTATAATGTAATTTTTTAAAGAAAGAAAAAAGGGCTTACCTCAGAGCTGAATTCTGCAAGAACAGAGATAGCCTTAGACAATAGATAAGGCTTATCTACAGGAACAAGCAATTCATAAATCGTTTCATCTGAAGAAGTTAAAGCATTCTGACAAGCACCAAATTCAGCACCAATGCTTTCGAGAAACTTGACAATGTCATGGTTAGTATATTTCTTTGTGGCACTAAAAGCAAGGTGCTCAACTATGTGAGCAACACCTCGCTCATCCTCTTCTTCCAAAACTGAGCTGGCATGAATTACAATCAAGTGACTGGCTTTAGCACATACTCACTAGCCAATCGAAACAAAATTAAAGAATAAGGAGAATGGAAATGACAATATGCTGTTAAAATTAATTCACACAAATCATTATAAGCTTTCCATGTCATGCAAAATGTACTATGAAGAAGACTTAAAGTGAATAAAAATAATATTTTTTCTGAAATTATAAAGCATAAAATTATCACGTCACTAGGAAAGTTTCTATAACACCACTTTTCATAACTATTTTCAAAGTCCTACAAACAAAATCGAATGCTTCACGCACAACCACTAAAGATTCTGCTTCTCACATCGTACCTTCGAAAATTATCAAAAAAAGGTTTACATGCCACCCCCAAAGTGTCCATATTACTCGTTTAACTCCCAAAGATGAATATTCACATCAGTTAATCCCATCTTTGATGAAAAATTACAAAACACCTCCAAATAAGGGGTGAAAAATATAATTAATACATCTTTCATAGGGCGATACATGTAAACTTTGGGAATGAATTGAATAATTAATGCAAGTAGGGGAAGACAAATATAAAATATCAATCTTTGATGGTTAAACGAGTAGTAAGGGCCACTCTGAGGGTGATATACGTAATTATCCTAAGAAAATAAAACTAAATGCTAACTAAACATATCAAAGTTTCTGCCACTCAATTTGATTGTAAAGAAACTGAGGTTTAACTAAAAAGGTAGTGTCAAAAACCCACCAAATTCCAAATCCCTTCTATATTATAAATGCTTGCTAAAATATTTATAAGACAGTCATATGAGTAAAGCTAGAATAGAACTGATAATAACAAATTAATAAAATAATGGAAATTGTCGCACTAACAACTAATCTATAAATCAAATTGGAAATTTAGTCAATGAAGTGCTAATGAGTTCCCAACTTTAGCATTATTTCCACCCAACTTTAGCATTATTTCCAATAAACCAAACCATCATTCCCCAAGCTCTTTATCAAAATATTTTTTGATTTAGCATATTAAAGTTCTTTCTTTATTTTTTTTTTGAAAGCTGTTAAAGTTGTCTCATATAGTAGAGAAAACAGCATTTTTTTATGCATTCAACAGAGCAGAAAAAACAATGGCAGATTGGCCAAGGTAAATGAAAACAAAGCATTAACAAGATCCCTACTTTTAAGTCTATCCCACATAATAACCCCACCAATGAGCAAATAAACAACAAATTCTGGCTCCGCAAGCACTTGATAAAAGTCAAATTGAGCAAATAAACGTCCACATCAGACTACACTTGTATGTTTTTGGCAGAACTAGAGAAAGAAGAAAGAAGAGCAAATAAACAACAAAGCCTGAATCCACCAGCACTAATAACAAGTCAAAGTGGGCAAATAAACATCAATATGGGATTGTTCTTCAATGTTTCCAGCATAAATAAGAGAAAGCAGCTGTTATAGAGCTCAGCAACAGGTACATCATACCATGAAGTACTGTGGAGGTTTCTAATTTAATGCAGTAGCAAAAGAAATACAGACAAATCTAAAAAGGCTTATTAGTAGTGTTCGCCGAACTCCCAGTAAGAACCATCTACAACTTCAAGCAATTTTGGCATGAATTCTACATTAAAAGTCTGTTGCCTCCTGCAAGCCTCCTGAAACCCCCTCGAAACTAGGGAAAAACTGCCAATGGACAGATGAAAGACTACAAGATTTTACAGCTTACTTCTCCAAACTGAATGTAGAAACCAAAGAAACCAGTGACAAGACTTCACGCTTTTCCGTCCTAAATGCCATCAGAAGTGGGCCCTTCCATGATTCCTTCAAAAGAAACATCCAACAAGCATCCTAAAACTCTTGGAACAAAGTTGTACATAAACTAGAAAGGGACAGGCAGAGTTGAGTACTCCCCAGAGAGAGAACAGTAGAAAAGAACATGAGGTTATTCCCACACCACCCACTCACCAAAATGGCTGTGGGGAAGGGAAGCGGAAACAAGAAGAAGAGATTGATCTCACGAAGACCACGACCCATAGTAGCCAGATACCGCTTCCCCAATGGCATAAGACACCATAGAACTTATCGACTCTCAAAAGTGTTCACTGCCATAGCTGATCAAGGGTTGTGCGAGGTTCTAACACTAGATCCACGACCGCAAAAAAGCAAGTATTGCTTGAATCATGGAGACTTCAACCACAATGTGGCATCCCCTTTCGAATTACCACGATAACATACTTATTTTATAATGAAAGCCGTAAATCGAGTAAAATAATTCGGTAAAAACACAAGACAATATAAACTTTGTAACGGAAGCAATATAAATAAAATACCAAACTAAATTACAATAAACAGTAGTCATATTTACAATAAGATGACAAAACCATAAGTTCATTATTTACAAAGTATATTTGCAGCCTCAGTTTATATAACTTGATTTATTTAATACATCAAACCAAACATATAAAATCCACACTCTTAGTGCTTGTTTGGTTGGGTATTAAATTCAGGTAAGGAAAAAAAATTATTTTATATAGTTGATGGGAAAGAAATTTATTTTAATATTGGGAGGTGCGTAGGATGTGAAATAAAATTATTTTTAAGGTTAAAATTTGTGTTGGATGCAAAATAAAGTTAATTTTTAAGGTTAAAATTTGTGTTGGGTGTAAAATAAATTATTAAATTTATAATAAATTTAAAATATTATTAAAATATGATTTTGCCTATTTTGGAGCTTTAGCCAAACAAGCCATTAATACCGCCCTCCCATTGTGTGTCCTTTTCTCTACTAATACTTACCAATAAAAGCATCAGTTCACCAACTTCAGGACTGATTAGGCAACAAACACTTACTTGATAATTAAAAATACCTGCATGAAGGCATACATTAGCGTTTTTTAAGCAACAACAATAGTATATAAAACATGATAATTAATAGCCACAAACAATAAACAACGATGATAAATAAGTAATCAAATAATATTATGTTGTTTTCCTTTTTATTCTTTGTTCATTTTATTTTTTGAGCCCTAGTATCCTGAAATATATCTCAACTGTCTCTTTTCATTAGTACATATCAATAAGATCCTGTCTGACAACCCTCTACCTCTTAGTAGGTTATCTTGCTTTTCCTGACAACCCTCGACCAATTAATAATTGGTAAGTTACCTTGCTTTTACCATAGCTCGAGGACAGGTAAAAACATAAACGCAACAAGAAACCCTTTTTAGTTTATTATCAACTTTAAAATATTATTTTAAATTCATTTAATTGTTCCAAGTACACAAGATATTACTCACCTTTTACTTAGTAAATAACTCAATAATCACTCATTAAATATATATATATCATTGTCCTATTTAACATTCACTTGAACTTCAACTTCGCATAATAAATACAAAACACCTAATATAACTCAACAAAATTTCAACTATTTAATTTAACCAAACATCATTATACATAGAATAACAATTTAATAAGCATGATTTCAACTGTAATAGCAAACATTCCAATCAAACATTCTTTTTATGCTTTTTAAATAATGCACACTACATATAAATATATAAATCAAATTAATCGATTTAATTAGAAAACTTTAATCTACTAAATAACCTAAAAGTCTTGCCTACCTCTTATAGGTCTTGTTGAAGCCTTGATGAGAGAGAAAAATAAGTGAAGATAAACCAGTAAGCACGAGAAAATCAGCTACTGCTTCTTCTCCTTCTCTTTTTCTTTCTTCTTCATCATCTTCTTCTTCTTTCCCTTTCTTCTTCACACACACAGCAGAGAGAGAAAAGAACAGTTGCTTCTTCTTCTTTCTAGCCTTCTTCTCCTTCTTCTCTTTGTTCCCTTCCTAAACACAGCCACACACACACACACACACAGAAACCGACAGCATAGAGGGAGAGGCAAAACCGAGAGGAAAAAAAATAAGGCTAATTCAAGATAATGTGTCAAGGCTAATTTTGATCTGATATCAATATGAAAGTCAAAGACTACATAAAGATGTGTGTAGAAGGCCAATAAAATGAGTACATCCAATCTAAGATGCTACTATAATGTAAGATGTGGGGAAGGTTGATTGTAGCAATATCAAGCTCATTCTTTACTTCTGTAACCTAAATGCTGAGCAAGCAATTTGTTTGTTTATGTAGTTTAACCAACAATATAACACTTTAAATAAATATATTACACACAGATGCCAAAACTAGATTTGATTTACAAAAATGTAAAAACTATACACAAAAAAAGCTTTATGAAGTGGCAGCAAGTTCAATCCAACATCACTGCCATGCATGGCACCAGTAATAATTAATATCACAGAAACCCTTTTTCGTAAAAACTATACACAAAAACAGATTTCTGAAGTGGCAGCAAGTTCAATCCAACCTCACTGCCATGCATGGCACCAGTAATAATTCATATCACAGAAACCCTTTTTTGTAAAAACTATACACAAAAACAGATTTCTGAAGTGGCAGCAAATTCAATCCAACACCATTGCCATGCAAGGTAGTAACAATTAATATCACAGAAATCCATCACAATAACTGACAAGTTTTATGCATGGCTTCCACATACGAAAACTCCCCTCCATTATCCAATCTTGGGACAAACAGAGAAAAGTAATAAAAAAAACGCTCAACATAAGTTGAATTTATACGTGGGGCCAGCAACTGGCCGGTGCCGCTAAATACAATCAGCCAAGGTTATTAAGAAAAAAAAATAACGATTAATTCAGCACATCAATGAAATCAGAACAACCTTCGCCAACTCAGAATTAGAGGCAGGAAGGTCGTTCTCTGCCAGGCCAACTGAAACCACAAAGACCGAAACTACAGTGCAATAACCAGGTCTCCATACACTTGGTTTGTCCTATAAAGAACGAGCAGGAAACGAAGAAGTAAACACAAATTAGAAAAAAATTGCTCAAGAACTCACCCGACCTTGACGGCCAGTGCTAGGGCTGCGCGCATCCGGGGTTTGGGATTGCGTCGGACGTAGTAGGAGAGGCCATTCTCTAGGATGCCATAGTCGACGCCCACAGGCTCCTCAGCAAGTGGTTCATCCATGGAGATGTTCACCAGTTTCAGCGAACGGAAGCCTTGCCGCCGGCTAAGAGAAGGCGTCTCTGTTGGCAGCAAATCCATCCTGGCGAAACTCGACGATCTCCGATTTCTAATCCCACAGCTTATGAAGGAGAAAAATGTGGAGTACAGTCGTCGAGTCGCTTGGGAGAAGAAATGGGGAAGAAGAACGAACGATTTCCTTTCGGCGGAATCTGGAAAACTTGCACTGGGTTTTTATGGTTATAAAAAGAATGCAAATTAATTTTTAATAGCTTACAAGTTTTACATGCTTCCCTATTTGTTTTTTTTTTTTTAAACAAAATCATGACTAAAATAGCAATATCCAAAACTTTTAATTTATTTATAAAATTAAAAATTATTTTATATCTTATTTTATATAAATTTTAGTATTAAATAATTATTTAATTTTAATAAATCAATCAACTTCATATCATATCTAATATAAATTTAATATAACTAACCCACCTTATTTTATATATTATAATTTCAATCTTTTAAATAAAATAAAATTATTTTTATATTTTTCTTTATTTTTTATGATTTTATAAAATAAAAAATAATAATACAACGAGTTCATGATCAATTAGAAATTATTTAAATCAATATTGTAAAAATCAAATTAGTAATTGAACTAAAACAACATTCAGTTCATGGTTTGACTCATCAGACCAGTCTAACTAGTTGATCCAATTACTTATATTAATGTGATAAAAAAGATATAATTATATGCATATTTAATAGGTACATAAAATATAAAATATATGTTACATAAACACAAAATTAAATAACTAACATTCAATATAACCAATAAAAAATAACTATCATATATCTAACATAATCCATAAAATTTGACAAACATATACATAATATACATATAACATTCAATATGGCTAACATAAAAGTAACCAATATAAATTTACATTTAAGTATTAAAGTTAAACTATAAATATGAATCTAATATAATTTTATATCTAAAAATTTATTAGCTTACCTGTAATCATCAACAAACATAAACATAAAATATAATTTTTTTGTTTGAATCATTATTTAGCCAGTTCAATTGGTCCACTCAATTTAATCGGTTCAATTCAGTCCAAATCAATTCAATGCTTTCTTCAATCTTAATAGAGAACTTGACTAAAATTAGCATATGAATTATTTATTTTCATTGTTTTCTATTAAATAATAAATCTTCATTTATTTCTAAATATATAAAATCCTTTATAATAGGATTTTTTCATATCTTGTTTAGTCTTTCTCTTCCTTTTTTTACATGGTCAAAATCTAATCTTAACTTTTTGTATTAAAGCTTCCATCAGCCTATGATTTGCATATCCAAATCATATATATCGATTTTATTTGAACTTATCCTTACTTAAAACTACTCCAATCTAATCATAAATATACTCATTTCTTATCCTGTCATTTTATATATATTCATTGCATCTACCTTAATATTCTCATCTCTATAATACATATTTAATTTATATACTTAAATTTTATAGGTCAACTTTAGTACTATATAATATTGCTAGTCTTACCATAATAAGAACAAAGTCTTTATCCCATTAAGTAAGGGTTGGCTACATAAATTATTTATTTTCATTGTGCTCTATCAAATAAAAAAGCTTCATTTATCTATGTAAGATTCTTTTTGATAATTTTTTGTCATGTCTTATTTAGTCTTTTTTTTTTCTCTTTTAATATAAACAAAATCAATAACTCAAATTTTCTTATTGAAGCTTCCATCGACCGATGGTTTATATGTCCAAACTATCTAAGTTGACTCTCCGTGGGCTTATCCTCAACTAAGCCTGCTCAATCTTCTCGCGAAATCACTAGTTTTACCACTATTATAAAAAAATTACATTTAAATTCAAGTAAAAAATTCTTTTACACAATATACTTGATACATATCTTCACTTTATCCATTATATTTAAATTCTACTGATAACATCACTATCTATTTTACTATCATTTTATATGATTGATTTAATATATCTAAATTACTTGCTCTTCCTAATAACTTGTTTATTAATTATCATCTCTAATACAAGTACTTCTTTCTTGATTAAATTTAGCTGTATAATTTAATTTTTGATCCACTAAAATAAAAACCTTTAGACTTTAAGATATTTTTTTATAACTTAAATTTCACCTAAACATTATCTCTAGTCTTATTAATAAAGAGAATATCGTCTATGAAAAATATACACTTAAGTATACTTTATTGAATATGTCTAATTAGCAACTCCATAATCAAATGTAAAAAGCTATAAATTTAAAAAAGAGCACTAGTGTAATCTAACTACGGCAAAAAATTCTTTAATCAAACCTTCTTATATCTAAATGCAAATAATAACTCATTTATACATATTTTTAATAATTTAAATATAAGGAGCATAATTTTTTTTTACTCTTCAAAGTACTTTCTTTTGTGTGTCCAAACCATTTAGAAAAATTGAATTATTAAATTTTGCCCATATACAAAGAGGAAGAGAGAGATCAAAAAAGACATGACAAAAAACTATAAGAAGTGATCTTAATTAACTAATAGAGCGCAATGAAAATAAAATATTCATGTAGCCGACCCCACCTAATGAGATCAAAGCTTGATAAGTAGTCTTCATAGTACCTTCTTTATAATTTTATTATATTTTTTTAAAATTAATAAAAATTAAATACCATTTTTTTATTCTCCCTTTAGACTTCTCAATTAAACCTTTTAACAAATAAATAACTTTTATACAAAGAAATACTTAGCATAAAATCAAATTAATTATGTAATATTCTAATATCACAATATAATTTATGCTCAATCACACTTTCTCCGAGTTTTAAGTATTTTTTATTAAAGAATGCTCAATCACCCCTTTATTCAAATATTTGTGATCGGTGCGCAATAAAAGGCTTAACCTCTAGACAACGATCGAGTAATTTGTTGAGGAATGATTTGATTAGAATACGTTTAACGGCCTTTTGCACGGCCCATTACAGAATTTAGAGGAGAATGATTATCGTGAAAGTTTTTTACATTGTTAAATGCAAATGCTTTCGATTAAGTTGTTGATTTTCATTATCATTATTTAATTTGAAATTATTTACATTATTAAACTTTGTGAAATCTTTGCATGCTTCATATAATTTCTTTCTTATCTTGGTTATATCAGTTAAGTATCATAACAGATGACATTGAAGAACAGCAACTAAAATGCTTTAATGTTTGGATCATTTATAAAAAATTTGTAGTATTACTTAAGAGAAATGCGTTATTTGCCCCTCTAAATGATCTCAAATTTTAAATTCAATTAGAATTTCTATGTGGCACCATTGTCATGTAGGAATCCTAGTTAGATTTAAAGCAACAAAGTATTTCTCGTTGTGGGCTCGTTTTTTGAAATTGGCACTTTAAGGCGACGCTGCGGAAGAAGGCGACGGCTGCAGAAGAAGGCGACGCTGCGAAAGAAGAAGCCCTAGTGCACGAAAACAGATCTCGCGGTCGCAGAATGAGACGGTCTATTTTTTTCATGCCATTTGGACTGATTTGGGGCCGGAGCGTCAAAAGACCAAAGTAGCCCTACGGCCAAACAGGCCCTAAGTTGGGCAAAAACATGAAAGCCAGCGGGATGGCTTCTGATCCTACAAACTTATATATTGCATTGAAAATGCTTGTTATACATGTCCCCCCAAAAAAGTGCCTGCTACACTGGCTGCTACCCATAATCCTCCAACCAAAAAAAGGGTTCTCATTCTTCTCATACTGACATGAATAGAGCAAATACATCGTTTAGATCCGGGTTGTGCTTGAACACTACTGCAGCTCCCGTCACGGCATCATCTCGCATCACTTTCCGTTTCGCTATGTATCTTCACGCTTGCCCGGACGATTCTACGAAAGTACTAACACAGAAACAGAGCCACACAAATCAAAGTCATTTAAATGCTCTAAAAAAAGACTCTTCAATTTTCATGCCTCAACATGCCGTTATTCCAAAAAAAACTGAAATAAATAAGAAAGTCTAATAAATGAGGGGAACTGAAGGACGCTAGGTCCCTCTACCTGTTTGGCAACTGGCTAAAAAAATGGCTTATTTTAGTCATGGCCAAAATCTTAAATTTATTTCAAAAAAATCTTTAAAAATTATTTTATATTTCATCCTACACAAATTTCAACATTAAACAATCACTTTATTTCACATCCAACATAATTTTTAATATAACTAACTCACTTTATTTCACATCATACACATTTTTCTAAAAATTTTCACAAATATTTTCCAAACCATCTTTTTTTCCTCCAACCAAGTCAAGAACTGTGGGAGATTTATAGTGAAATATTCTTCAAAGCAGTTTCAACTTCATTTAGCTGGATTTAGCAAAAGCATACCTTGCTACTAAATCATTTGGCCTTTCATTTTTTTTTTTAAGATATCATTTTTGACGTATTCTTAATATGTTATATCGACTCTCCAGTGCATCTAAACTACTGCATAATCTCTTACCTGTCTTTAAAAAAATAATATGAATATTTTTTTCACCACTGAAGACACTATATAATCCATAAAGTTACGGCCTTAAACTTTCCTAAACATGAGTTAATTTTAAAGTTACGGCCCTGTTTATCTAGGAGTTTAAAATTAACCTGGTTTAATTTTAACCAGGCATATCACATCACACATAAAATTTAATATTAAAAATTAAATTTATTTCACATCTTACACATATTACTAAAATAATAACTAACTTATATCACATCCCTCACATATTCCAACATAATAACTAACTTTATATCACATCCCTCACATATACCAACATAATAACTAATTTTATTTCACATCATTCACAACTTTCAATAAAAAAATATCTTTATCCAAATTTAATTTTAACCTTCTTAAATTTAACCTTACAAACAAACACACCCCACTGGCTGTTTTTAAACTATTTATACTTACAATACATTTCAATGGATTTACTCATTGGATCTTTTGAATCTCCTACTTTGAGATCAATCTATTTCTGCAGTTAATAATTTAAAAATAATCAAGACAAAGTAAAACAGCATTCACGTGCAGGTATCAGTAAGCAGCCATTATGAACTGACCTAATAAACAAACTTCAAGTAGAAAAAAACTTACAATCTGTTGCGCAAGTCTTAACATGTGGTGATATGAAGTCCAGATTTCCATACAACAAAAACAGGAAACCATGCAATCTTCGCGGCTACTTCATTTGTGTAAGTTGCCTAATTTTCTTGACATAACATGTTGTCTAGATAAGATTTCAGCTATGAGATGCTTCTGACCAAAAATATGAGAATTTTTTAGAAGCAAGTTTCTTGAAGAGGAGTCCACAACAAAGCCATGTCCTTCCATCCATTTCAGCAGATGCAGAAGAAGCTCTATCTTTTCAGGTTTTGCAATGTATCTTGAAATGGCTATACGGAATATGTCCTGCAAGGGAAAATGAAATGCAATGTAAATTTTGTACCCTTCAATGCCAAGCTTACATTAGCTCTATGTATAACAATCTAAACCATACATGAAATTATAAACAAACCAGGATAGAAACAACTGGATAAACTAAACTGAAACAATAAAAAAAATAAACTTCAATGATCAAGAGAAAAAACTAGGAACTATCAGGATATCGATCCATCAACATCTGAGAAGACTCAAAAGACCCTGGATGGTTTTAATGTCAAATATCACATGAATAATGTACTTCCAGCAGCTTGCTGCAGCATTCCTTGAACCACTTCCATTGTTAAAGTGTGAAGTCCTAGCACACGCAAGAGGGGGTGAATTGTATATATCAAAAATCGAGAAAGCTGAACAATAAAGACTAATTTGATTAAAACCATAAAATGGTGAATGCTCAGAGAGATAAAAAGAGAGAGGAGAAGATTTTCTAGGTGGTTTTAGCAAACCACCTACTCCACCCCAATGGCTCCTCAACCCCAGGCTTAATTACCCTCCTTCACAAAAACAGCGACATCGTTGCAAGATACACTCCTTTGCGAGTGGAGATACACCAAACCCCTCTTTCTAAGGGTGAGACGAGTCCCTATATGATCCTAAGTTAACTAGGATCAATACTACCCCGAAAGTCTCCCTAGACCTTAGTAAACAAAAGCGAAAGGTGCAAAGTGAATCTCTTACAAAGATTATTAGCATAACAAGGAGACTACGAATAAATCACAGATTTCTTAGCTCCGAACAAGCACTCTAGAGTAAAAGATTGTTTTTCCAAGCTACAGCTCCCTGAAAGTATAGTCCTTTGAAGGCATGGAGAATTCTTGATTTTTGCTAGTAGCATTTCATAAAGTCAGATTTGATTTTCTTGATTATAAATATATTAAAATTAATAGACTATTCCTCTTAGTGTATAATTAGGTTAATCATGACTTATTAAGGAAAATCTTCCACAAAGAATTCTTTTCTAGAAGATTGTTGATCTATTCGTGGGTCTTAGCGTTCAAGGTCGAGATGTCCCTTCTTGTCAATTTACTATTTAATCTTGACCACCTACTTATTTCATAATCTTATTATTATCTACTACTTAATCCCCTAAAAATTTTTCAATCCATATGGCTGGGTATTGGATGGTCACTTAAGTCAAAACAACACAGCTGACCACTTCTCCAAAACAGACCCATAGATTCTAGGCCTTGTTGTAGTTATTGTTGTATGTAATGCTTGATTAACATTTTTTAATAGAGTTCATTGAATTCTTTTTGTTCATTCTCGCAAACTAATTTTGAATAGTGTTTCTACATCATTTTCTCATGAAATTGTTTATGCAAATATAAAGAATGATGATGCTAATATCGACAGAATTTTAGAGTTTTTAGATCTTATTTGAATTTTTTTACTTTAAAAAATTTTATGACAGAATTGAGTTGGAGGTGTTTCAGCAACCATAGTTGACCCAACTTTTGTTTTTTATTTTTTTATTCATTTGTTTATTTTATTTTCATTATCTTATTTTCTTTTTAACACTAATTGGCAGCTGCTCTCTGCCCGCCACTTTCAAGTCTTCCACCATTCTCTCCCTGCCCAACCGCCTCGCCTTCCGCTTACGCAAACATTGATGCTAGAAAACCAAGTAACTGGAAAATCGTTGTCACTAGAAAATCAACGTCCATGGAGCCACTCCCATCACCTTCTTTTTCCTCTAGCTGACACATCTAGTCCTGCTGCCAGTGGCGAATGGAGCCTCCTCATTCTCTCCTTGCTAATGCAATCGTCGAGATGTTGACCACCTTCAGTTCTTCTTGTCTAGCTGACCAAGCTATCAGTGATCTCCAACTAGTGCTCTCCGGCCAATAATCATCTCCCTCACAGTGCTCTTGGCATGGCTTTTCTTCTCACTCAAGTTGTCACCGACGAACTCATTTGCACAAATATTGACGCAATCCTTAGTAGTAAAGCAGCTCCCTTTACTTATTCCTCCATCAACCTGTGCACAGGCCACCCACACCACTCTCCAACTTTTCCCAACAATGCTAATAAGCTCTGGAATTCTGCTTAATTTGTTGTTCCATTGGGGAAATTACTACTGCCAGAAGTCAATTCATCACCAACAGCATCAACTATCCATCGTCTTTGATCTCCATCATGCTCTTTGGGTTTTTCAACCCAAAAAGTCTCTCCTTCACCTTTTTTAATTCATTCTCTTTGCGTTAAATCAATTGTTCATCATTTCATCTGTGTTGTGGCTAAATGCAACTTAAAATATCATAAGGAGGATCTTACACAATCTAGTAATGATCCTCTCCTTCCTCCATCGCTCGAGCATTCACGAGATTTAGATCTAACCAAGTACCTTCTACCTCCTCTACACCCAATAGACCTCCACCTTAGCCCCCTCTTGTTGAGGAATATTACAGTCCACAATTTCAAACTAAGGGTCATACTGATCGTTTCACCTTGTTTAGATTGCTCGATGCTTTGAATTGGAATTTTTTAGAGGAAAGTGCAATCTACGTCCTCTCATTGACCACTATAAGTAGCATAGATTTGTGTTCCCTATTCTCCCACCACCTTGTTGTAGAGCTGTTGACATAGAAAATGAGTCTTGAAAATCAGCAGCGGTTTTCTGCAAGACTAGTTAGCATAGAAAAGAACCAATAACTGTCTAGAAGGTGATGCAGGATTTAAGGTGGTTCAAGGCGAATCCCCTTACGTCCACTGGCGAGCCAAGAAAATAAGTTACATTATGAAGGAGTTAAAGGGTTGCCCTTAGGCATTTAGAAAGCTGAACAATAAAGGAAAATACAAGGACCGCAGAACTTGGCTAGATTCTAGTTTTTTCTCCCCTCCCCCCAATGATGTCCTTATGAGATATTTATAGGCACTAATGTCACCCTTTGCTGCAGTTTCTCAGTTAAAATAAAATGTAACTTCTAGTCATCGGCGACACAATCATTTGTATGAAAACGAAGGCACATGGCTTTTTAGATAGTTAGGCCATTCGTAGCTGGCAAACTGGCAAGTCGAAATTGGTAACGTGGAGATACCCTTCTGTTTGGTACACTAACAACTAGGGTGGAAGGTGATATTATGACCGAATATAAGATAAAGCAATATGTTGACATGCTGGTCAACCATCAATAGGATTCTGATAAAGTAGAAATAGCTTTAATGCTTTATCATAAGGCGTGATATTGTACCCGATATTATTGATCATCATTCATTGAGATCAATGTTTGGGAACCCATGAAGCAGACCAGTACAATTATCGAACCCAATATGTATTAAACATTGTATCTGATAGTAGCCATAGTGGGTCCAAGCTTAAAATTTTACTGACTTTGACTACCACGTGTATGATTACGATATGATGTGAAATTCATGTGTAAACACCAAACCCTTGTATGATTGGCTGCGGACATTTATGTGAGCCTAGACGTACGTTAGAATAATGTGATCAGCACATTCCCTTAGGTCAACAAAAATAAAAATAGGGCATTCTTTGATGGTTTACCTTTCATTCAATCCTCCCTCTACAACTAACAAAAAGAAGAACATCGAGGGAGAAGTGAAAGATTAATAAGATGGTAGAACATAACAAATGGTCAAAGCTTGAATCTCTGCTCGGTAGAAGGAAGAAGCACCCTAGTGCATCTTTCAGTGATCTTCCAACCGAGAAAAAGAGACGACGACGCCTCCACCATTAGAAGGTGAACAAGTAGCTAGAAAGGAACAACTAGATCCAATTCCTTCAACTCCTATGCAATTGGGCACGAATCCTGTATCACTAACGTTCGAAGACATGGATAACCTTTCCAATGCTTTAGCAATACAAAGCCATCCACTAGATCTAAGCATGATGGGTTGGCAAAGTAGATAATATAGAGAAAGCAATGTAGAAGATAGGGTAGAGATAAGCATAGCCCATACGATACTAGAAGGGCTAATACTTCCTCTAGGTAAAGTTGTTTTGAAAAGTAAGGGCTTTGAACAACTACAACAAACGATGTTGAAAGCAACGCAGATGACAGGGTAGAAATGAGCATCTCTCCCATACAACACTACTCTAGTGTTGGAGAATGTATAATGAGCGGAAGGACAAAAAACTGCAAAAACAGAATTTGCTCAAACAGTTTCTAATATCAACTATGCCCATGACGAGCATGTGAAGAGCTTCCAACACAATCAAAGAGCTGAGAAAAGAGAAAAAGACACTAGCCAAGGAACATGACTACCACAAGGCTCATGCAAAGGAAGCTAAAGAAAGCGAAATACACGTATGGATAATCTCTCTAAAGTTTGTCATCAGAATGAGTTAATGAAGTCTAAGATCAATTCCATGCGCAAGATGGACCTTAAAGAAACAATAAGACGGGTAGTGAACATTGTCAGTTCTTCTGCTGTTGACAATTACGTGAAGAATCATGCCACCTTCAATATGCTGCTACAAACACTAATAGATGTTAGCATGCTAAACTAGGAGAATATCAAGAGCCTTGCCATACTTCCCTTTTGCCACAAAGAGCCAAACAGGCTTTTTGACATTGACAATTGCATCTTCGAGAACATTCCTCCCATTGGGTTACACGCATGATGGGGAAATTGTCCCCACCACCTCCTCCAAGTCCCAATGAGGTGAAAGTGCTCCCTAGGAAAACCACAACAATAGAAGGGATAACAATAGGAGTCTTCATTTTCCCTTATTTTTGAGACTTGTACTTCTCAGAACATGTAAGAGTAGGACAAATCATGCTTGTAAATGTATTATTTGAAAATGAAAATTCAATATTAGTGTTTATTCTTACTTTACTATAGTAGGTATGTTCCAACAATGTCAAAATGAATAAACTCAAAAATAAATAAATAAAGACAAATTACCATATGCTTTGATAAATTGGTTTGAAGCAAGTTTTTCAGAACCGGACCGGCCGGTTTGACCGGTTCGACCGCAAACCGGCCCAAGGTCCGGTCTAGTTCAATATTAGAACCAAGATCAATTAAAAACCGGATTGGACTGGTAAAAACCGGTTCAACTATTGAATCGGACGAGCCGGTTATTAACCGGTCAAAACGGATTTGGGCGAGGGCTCCGGGCTCGAGGTCGTGAGACTCGCGACTCGCGAGATGGCTAGAGGCAATGTGCCAGCGACTGCGAGCGGAGCGGAAGATTCAAGGTTTCCTACGGGTTTTCGGTTTCTCCGTTTCTATCTTTTTGAGTCGCCCGCCTTCCACAGTTCCACTGCGCTACACTTTGGCGACTCCGCAGCCCACACCCGGCCACCTGCGCGCTTGATGCTTCGTCACCTTTTGATCTAAGGTTTCTGCTATCGACTAAGGATTCTGAGCCGCAGTGTTGCGCCAGTACTCACGCAAGTCTCCAATCTTGATCCTTCTACTCCCATCGGTTTAGGGTTTCTGCCTCGCCGCTGCCACATCTGCATCCTTTCAGGCCACAACTCCATCGGCCATTCTTCAGGCTTCATCGCACCTGGTGACCGTCAGCACGGGACGTACAACCCCTCCCTTCACCGTGCCTGCTGCGTGACAACATCTAGGTATAGAGTTTTTACTTTGGCTTCAATTTGGCTGGGATATACTAGGCTTTCATTTGGCTCGTTGAGGTATGTAGCATGCTGTTACTTGTTACCTCATTTTACTCACCTTGCTAGTGTTGCTATAGTTTCTCATTTCTGAGCATCTGTTCCTCTTTATCTTCTCTTCTTGTTAGTAAAGAATAGGAAGCACCTTAAAAGTTAAAACTCCTATATTTGATTATTCATATGACATATCATTGTTGTTTCTTTATCTTATATTTTTAAGTTCTCTTGTATCAATGTATCCATAGGAAAAAGATTGAAGAGTGAAAAGGTATTCATAAAGTTAAATGCAAAAGTTAGTATAAGAAGTGTGATTGATAATGATGATTACCGGTAGTAAAGAAATGATTTTTACAGCTTGTATTGCTGGGAATAAACCAAGGGGATTAGCATCTATGTAATAGGACTGGCAAGGAAATTGGGTCTTTCAAATTAGATTCAAATAGTAACTTCTCTCAATCAAATTTAGGTTTCTCAATTTGAGCAAATTGAATGATTGAAACGAAGATGATTCCAATTTGCTTAGGATAAACATGTAATATCTGTTATCCAAATGAAGATGTACCTTCAATTAAAGATCTCGTGGAAACTAGAAAGTAGATCAGGAAAAAGAATTCTTTTGCTGGAGTTCATCTGGGGTTTGGATTGTAGGCCTCCAAACACAGGATGCTCTTTTGAAGGAATCACAAGCATAGTACCAGTGCAATGCTGAGAAACAAGTTCTATTAATGGGCTTAATGTGTAATTGGGCATTGAATCCTATCCACGGGGTGGTTATGGTGGCGAGCACAGTAATGGTGGAATTGAAGAGGAATCAACAATGAATAAGGAATGACAAATTAACACTCCTACGGATTTAACATACTCATAATCAGCGAATTAATTCTAAAATCATTTTTTATGAGTGTAAATCTGTTGGTCACGCTTATCATGCGCGATTTCAATGTTGAGGTTTTACTTTTTTTAACTCATTTTTCTGAATCTGCAGCACCACTATTATATGCCTCTATGTATTAATTTATTTTGAGAGTTTTGTGTAAATCTTTTTGTTTATGTTAATTTATTTTTTTGTTTTGTTGATGTAGCCACATTTATAAACTGTCTATTGCAAGTTCTGAATGTGCTCAATCTTCCCAAAACTCAACAGACCCCCCTCTCCCATCTACTTCAATTCGCCAAAGAACATACATAACATGGAATTATGTTACTGATATAAGAAACCTTGATGGAAAGAAGTATTTAAATGTGACTTTTGTCAAAAAAATTTCAAAGTTGGAGGCATTCATAGAGTAAAATTACATCTTGTGAAAAAAAGGGTGATGTTGAACAATGCAAAAAGGTTCCTGAAGAGGTTCGTTTCCAGATAGAATTAAGCTTGAAAGAGGTTGAGTAACAAAAAATTGAAAAGCAAGCAAATTATGACGAAGAATTTGGTGAAGTAGATGATGTTGAACATGTTCTGATTACAAAAGCATCATCTTCCAAACAATTTAGAAATGATGCATTATTGAAAAAGAGAAAAAGTGAAGTAGGCATTGGGCAATATTTTCCAAGTGGGGCTACTGTTAGATCTCAACCCACAATTAAAGCTGCACTTCAAAGTAAAGAAAAATGACACCAAGCTGATATGGCTATTGCTAGAGTATTATTTGAGCGTTGTGTGCCGATGAATTTTGTCAACTCTATCTATTATCAGCCGATGATAGATGCTATAACATCTATGAGATTGGGCTATAAAAGCCCTTCGTATTATGCATTAAGATGCACCTTATTACAAGATATGAAGAATGAGGTTCGATTACTTGTTGATTCATATAGAAGTGTTTGGGCTGATACTGGATGCACTATTATGGGAGATGGATGGAAGGATTCTCGTTCAAGATCATTAATTAATTTTCTAGTATATTGTCCAAAAGGGGTGTCTTTTATTAAATCAGTTGATGCTTCAGATTTTGTAACCAATGCACAAACTCTTTGCAACTTATTTGTGGAAATCATTGAATTTGTTGGATCTCATAATGTAGTTCATTTGGTTACTGATAATGGAAGTAACAATAAAGCTGTGCAGAGATTAATTTCTGATAAATTGTCATTAATTGGTCGCGATGTGCGGCTCATGTTTAAACTTAATTTTAAAAGATATTACAGATATGCCTCATGTGGAGAGTTTGGCAAACCGTGCTTCATCTATTAGTGTATTTGTCTACAATCATAAATGGACATTAGGATGGTTGAGAAAGCAGCCTAAATGGATAGAGATCATAAGACCAGGTCCTACACATTTTGCTACAACTTTCATTGCTTTGAAGAGTATGTATGACCACTATCATGAATTACAAACGATGGTAACAAGTAGAGAGTTCAACCTTTAGAGTGGTTCCAAATCAAAAAGAGAGAAGGAAATTAAGGACATTGTATTAGATAAGATGTTTTGGAATGATTGCTTAATAATAATCAAAATTGTCGGTCCATTGCTACGACTATTGAGGATTATTGACTCTGATGAGAAACCAGCTTTGGGTTATGTTTATGAAGGCATGTATAGGGCACGCAGAGGCATCAAAGAAACTTTTCAGAACAAGAAAAGGTTATATAAGCCCTATACTAAAATAGTTAAGAAAAGGTGGGACAAGTTATTACGTCGAGATATTCATGTTGCGGCCTATTGGCTTAATCTTGCTTTTCAATATAATCAACTAACCTTTTCTCACAAGCCGGAAGTGATGAATGGCCTTCTTGAAGTCATTCAAACCAAAGCCACATGTAAAAAAACAAAGTTATTGGATGAAATATGATTATTTAGAGAGCATGAAAAAGGATTTGGACGAAATCTTGCATTATCTACATGTCAATCAACGCGACCTGGTATAGTTGATACTTTGAATATTAATTAGTTTGAATATTATATTATTTTGTATTATAATTTTCATATTTTTATTTTTTCAGATGAGTTGTAGAGAATGTTTGGCTATGATGCTCCAAATCTTAAAAATTTGGCTATTCGTTTGCTAAGTCAAACTGCATCATCTTCTGGATGCGAGAGAAATTGGAGTGCATTTGAGAGAATACATACTAATGTACGCAATAGATTGGAGCATGAAAGATTGAATGATCTGGTTTATGTCCATTATAATTTTAGGCTAAAGAACAGGTTTGTTCTTTATTATACAAAGCTTGTGACATTTTTGGTTAATTCTTGATTTTATATATTAATTTTGAATTTCTCATTTTTCATTATCAAGCTTTATGATAAGAAGAGAAATTATGATCCAATTGATTATGAATGTCTTGATAAAGTTGAGTTTTGGATAATTGAAAAGAATTAGAGCTGGAGATAAGTAATGAAGATTGTGATGCAATGATAGATGAGGTAGCTAGATTTACTCAAACTATTGAAGGTTAGTTCCCAATTCTTTGATGTTAATTAGTTCTATTAATTTTTATTTTTTTATGTAAAATTTTGTAAAATTTTTCATTAACTTGTAGAAGAAGCCCATGAATGTGTTGAAGATGAATCAAATGAAGCTGATTATATAGTGGAAGATATTTCTCAAAGAATTGATTTTTCAACCTTTGGTAGTCGCGGAGAGAATATTGACATTGATGATTTTCCAGATGCATAATTATAACCTTTTCATTTTCTTTTTGCTATAAATTTTAAGTAAGATACTTTAGTTACTAGTGCACAATCTTAGATTTGAATCATTTGATTGCTCTAGTTTTGTAACTTGTGCACAATCTCTCGACACTTTTAGAAATATATTGGAATGTTGACTTATCATATTTAGAAGCTTATTATTTTATTTTTACACATTGATATTTGAGCTTTAATATTTTTAATATTAATACTATGTTTTGAATAATAATTATTTGATATAGTGGATGTTTACCTGATTTGTTAATTTTTTATCATGAATTTATTTCGAATTGTTATAAAAACGACATATTTTGAACGACAAGAAAAACAATTGTATTCTTTTTATTCCGTAATTTTTAATTTTTTTATACATATCTTGTGGTAGTAATTTTTTTAAATTAATTGTACTATTTTTTTAAATAATTTTCATCATATTTTAAAAATTAATCTCATATTTAGAAAATTTAAATGAAATAATGATGTAATTATTAAGTCATCCGATTGAACCGATAAAACCATGAACCAGTCGATTGACCGGTCTGATCTTTGGTCCGGTTCTGAAAACCGTGGTTTGAAGTGGACCATCATCCACGATGTTTACATGTAATCATCGTACACGAGATTAGATGTTAATAATTGCAAAATAAATTTCAAAAATAACTATCTTAGTAATTCGAACGATGCTTCATAATTCGTACGGCGCTTTGGAATACAAGCCAATATCAGAGGGGCATCCCTAGATGTCTCCATGTGTCATGAATGGTTTTAGACGATCCTGATTGCTCATCCCAAGTTTGCAAAGGTATAAATCCTGATGTCGCAACCTGAGGTTTACCTGAACCTTCATTTTGAGCTGCCCAAGCTACTTCTGCATCAAACCCTAACCCCACTCTCTTGCATTTACTTTGAAGCAAAGCTTACCATGGGAGTGAGATATGTCGATAAGGCCGAACTCTCAGAGTAATTTTTTTAGGACAAATCTTACTAGGAGAGTCTGATGAAGCACAAAATTTTGAATAACGCTAGGGGTTTAGAGAGAATTCCAACATTGTTGTCAACCATCCTCAGGCAAACAATTTCCCCAAAAAGCCCCTAGAAGATGTTTGCTTCTACACTTCAAGTCATACAAAATTGTGTCAGCGCACCTGTTTCCCAATGTTGTTCCTACATCTATTCTTTCATCAAGCTATTGAAAGCATAGAAGATCTCTTGGAATTTGAACTATTTCAGAAGCTTGTTTAGCTGCATGGTGATCCCAAGGCACAAAATGTTTTTTTTTTGATAGAATCAAGGCACAAAAGTTGCTTGGCTCTGCGATCCAAAACAAAGAAAACAATGTTTTCAGATCCTAACAGCTCTCATTTAGATTGGAGGAACTACTATTTCTTTGTGGTGGGCAAGCTAAGATTTGAAAAGAAACAGTTGAAAGCTTACCTGAGTTCATTGGTGATGCCAGATGGATGGTTAGACAAGGGGCCTTGAACAATTTTGAGATGTGAAAAATAAAAAATGGCCTTTAAAAGACTTCCTAAAACAAGTGCGCCATAATGCCTCTATCCTGGCAAAAAGAAAGTACCTATCTACAAGGAGATCACATCTCCAACCGGGATAGTCAACATGAAGAAAGCTAGAAAGAGTCAACCTCTCGCCCTTCAGTTGGGAAAGGAGCTATAGAGGACGAGGAAGACAAGGAGCTCCCAGAAGCTAAAATATAAAGGGCTCTCCTTAGGGGAAGATATTGAAGACGACCTTCCCCTAGCTCAAAGAATACGGAGGGCAAAGATAAAGGACTTTCCCTTAACAAAGACTCTACCTGCCCCACATGGAAATAAGGAGATTATGATAGGGGTGGCAAAGGCAGAGGTCGAAGAGAAACTCCACCTACTCGGAAACCTCTCACAACGCAACCTGTACCAAATTTAGACCTCATTATAAAGGAGGCATTGAAATAGAAGAGAGCCTTCCTAGATAGGTTCACTGGTGAACCCTTACAAAAGAGGATCAAAGAGGCTGATGAAGGGGCAATAAAGGATGAAACGAGAGATGAACCGTATCAATGGAGACACTGCACCAAAGTTCCATTCAGCGAAAACTTTAAAGGCAAGTTTGGGGACAAGCGAGCACAGGTTGACTTGGTACCCAGAAGTCTAAGAAGGGTCTGTACGTTGTTTCCCAACAACAATTTGAGCAAGGTTTTGTATTACTGACTGAGCTGGGTTTGGTTGTTAGAGGAGGCCCGGTAATAGATTAGTTGGAGAAACAAATTGAGGACATTGCCACTTCCGACCTATATGCGAACTTTGCAAACAAATCTGTAAGTTTTCCTTCCATCATTTGACTTATAGTGTTGTCCAACAATCTCACCAACGATATGTTTGACTTTCTAGATGTTAGTGCGCATCCCACTAATGCTGAACAATGCCATGATGGCTAGGAACAAATAGCGACACAAGCCCACCTCCTCAAATAGAATCATGAGGAGAAGAAGAGGTTGGAAGATCAATGCCAAGAATTTGCTTCTAAGATCAATGCCGTGCTGGAAGAGAATTTGAAACTACAGGAGAAGCTTGAAAATCCTAAAGCAGATCTGCGGTCCTTGAAAGTCCAATAGAGTGACAGGAGCCGCAACTGGTGTTGCAATGTGCGACAGTGACGAGGACAGTTCTAGAACATGAGATGGTCTAGTGACCACTTGGGCAAGCCCAATGTGTTAATAAGCCGCCGCTTTTGCCCTTGCATTTCAGTGCAGCGGCACTTGGTAGAGAATCTGAAAGGGGTCAGAGTTTTGTTACTATAAGCAATAATAGTGGTGAGAGCCTTTACCTACTTGACAAGTTTTGCCAAAGAAGTATACACCACCTCCATCTGCATGTCATGAGAGAGAAAGAGAGAGAGCTTGAAGAGAGAGTACAAGGTAAGAGAGAGAGAGAGAGAGAGAGAGCCTGAAGAGGCTGTCCTGGATTTGATCCCCTTTACTACTGGCTAAGTCCATGGTATTTCTAGGGACTCTAGGGAGATCCTGATAGCAGGAAAGGCTTCCACCCATCCTAGTCACCTGGGGTGAGCTGGACAGTTGGGCCGCCAGATCTTGCCACATTAGCCTGGCTGCAGTGATCTCGACAAGAGAAATTACTTAGACCTCCGTGTTGTTAAGAGAACTGTGACATCCAAAAAAATTGATTTGAAGTTTAAAAATTAAAGTTGTTTTGGACCTAAAAGAAATAATTTTAGACCTAAGTGTAAGAATTTGGACCTATTTGTAAGAGAATGGGAATTGAGGGACCAAAATGCAATTTTTCATTAAACTGATAATATGGCCTGTAAATAAGTAAATTTGAGTTTAACATGTCTCCTGTAATTCAGTTAATTATTTGAATTATATTGTATTCCGTTGCAAGTGTTAAATTATTTTGTAATGTTAAAGTTACTTGATTCTATGTATAATCTCCTCTATGAATTAAGTTTATTGTCGCGGTGTCCCGAAATGGAGATGTCACAAAAATGGTAGTATCGCTGGCTGGCCAGTGTTGGTAGGCGTCCTTTCGTCATACTGTTGATGGGCTGGGCCTTGCTGCCATCATCGCTCATACACGCAACCTCCCTAAAATAGGTGGGATAGATATTGGGAAACACGCCGCAAAGAGGGTATGGCAAGGGGTAGGTGATCGTATTGTCCTTAGACTGCAGACATTACAATGAATGGAGCAGGAACGAGGCATGGTCCTTTATTTGAATTGCTACTACTAACTGGACCAATGGTGGGATAGAGACTTCCTTGGTCTGTCCTTCGTTGGCCGACTGGTTTGGCCTAGCAATGATTTGAGCAGTTGAGCTACCTCCATGTGGACGGTCATAACGCACATGGTTTTCTTGCACTAACAATGATGTTTAAGGCAATTACTGTTTCAACCTCACTATCTAATCACTGGATTGCCATGTTGATCATCTCTTCAGCAACTCCATCGCAATAGTTGATAAATCATATCATTGTGCAATCTTAGTCCAAAAATAGCACCTCCATGATCTCTCAAAAAAGCTTCGACTATAGGCACAATGGATTGAAATTCATATCATGTTGTTAGCCCTGCTCCGATGATCCACAAACTAACCAACCTATTGAATTAAAGCATATGAACTCTAGAGTTCTGGGTCTAGGGTTTAGAGTGATCTCTAATCAAGACCATTTTCTCACTCTTTTAAGGCTTATTTGGTTCAAGCCTTTAAAAACAATCCATCAATTTGTTATATTTATTTTATTTTATTTTATTCACAAAATTTAATATCAAAAATTAACTTATTTTACCTCATACCCAAATCAATATTAAAATAAACTTTATTTCATATTTTACACATTCGAAAAGATAAACTTTATTTCACATCTTATATAATTTTTGATATTAATAAGCTTTTATCTCACACCGTACACAAACATCAAAACATTCTCTCTCCAAACCAAAAATAACCTTTAACTAAACGTGCCCTAAGTTCCGATGAAGCTCAACGACATGTTAATTTGGCAAATTCAACATCAATTTACTGAATCAAATTTTGGGAATTAATTTCTCTCCTTGAGTATTAATGGCAAATTCTCCTCGTTGGCCAATGTCAACCTCCTCCGTGGCAGAGATGGACTTTTCCAACCTCTATTAGTCTTGAGTGGTCAAATCGCCACGTCGGCTTAATCGTCCATGTAGAGGAGATCAAGCTAAGTGCAGCCTTCAATGGTTCCTGAATACAAGCTATTCGACCATGCCCAAATCATTGAACAACTAGTTTGGGGGAGGAGTCAACCTGGAGCCAAGTGGTCCAAACGAAGCATTCAATTGAACAAATTATCCAAATAGCTGCTCGAACAAGCTACTCGAATTAGCCCCCTTACTCTCTTTCTCTCTCCTTTCCTTAGTAGAGCAATTAATGTTGTCCTGCTAGGCCTTCACAGCATGGTGCATAGGCTTGTGCAGGCAAGTCCTAGTCGATTAAGCAATCCCCTTGTATAGGCTAACTTGATGGCAGGTCCATATCCAGAATGAGGCCACCTACTCCACCGGCTCCATCTATTCCCTCTCTATAAATACCTTTATTTAATATAGAGGGAGGACTTTTTTTATGGTCTCTCCTTCCTCATACTAGATAATCTCCTTTCTCAAAGCTATTCAACTAGCTCCTAGGACCTTAGGCTTACAAGGCTCCGGCTAGGCTCAGCAACTTAGCCCAACTCCCCACAAGGGTGAACAAAATATTTACTTAAATGAAAAATGGGCAAACTCCTTATAGGTCAACTGTAATCAGATTTATGCTAATGACTGTAGTTGACACTTAAATTTGAACTCTTGATCAATCAATTTTATAACATTTATTCAAACCATCAGACACATTTCACCTTCCTCCACAAAAAATCATAGGCCACTTGTCCTCTAGACTATCCATGGATATAAAAGAAAACTCAACATAAAGTCAGAAACATCTTACGTGATTGCCAGATTGTCTAACGGAAAAAACAGTGGCTTTGAACAATAGTGACAAATATGAATGAAGTGGAAATGTGTACTGTTCTTGACTCATGCATTCACGGACAACTGGAGAAACCTTATATACTGTTAAGTGAATACATAATCACAATACTGATTTGGAGCATCAAAAGATATTCATACCGTGTCCAGTGTACGCCCAGAACGATGTAGAGCTTTGACTACATCATTAATTAAATTGATATTTCCAAATTTCATAAATGATGTAGTGAAATTTCCCAAAGAAAGGGTGGATATCATCTCCATGTTATCCTGCCGATTAAAATTAACCATAAAGAGTAAAAAATTTCTCAAAGTAAACTATTCAAGTACACAATGGAAATACCTTCATCACTACATAAGCATCTTTAAGAAAACCTGCAGCGACTAATATGTTTAGCATCTTCTCATGAAGGGATTTGCACACATTTCTCTTCCTGTACTTCAACATATTATACAAAGAAAATGCTTCACTTGGCGAACCAGCTTTTGCCAACTTCAAAATCAAGGACGTGCAAAGTTCCTAAAAGGAAAAAGAAAAAAAAAAGAAGAAATCATAGTGTACAGTTTAATTTCAGGACCTAAATTAAAGATTGAAATGGAAACATGTTTTCCAGGAGGTAACTGACAAAAGCTGAAAGGACATTCCTACCATGACAAAGGTGAAAATGAGAAAATATTTAGAGATAAAGAATGCCAAGGCAATTCTGAATATTCCTGCTCTGCTAATATTCAAATGCTGAAGACATAAGATAGGAAGAATGATTAAATGGAAAGAAATTGTCATGTAATGACTACAAGTATTTCAACTATTCTCCTTCAATTAAGAATGGTAGGAGTAACATGTTAGAAGCCAAGCAAATGGACATCATCTGTCAACTGTTATAATTTTCTGCTACATAGACTTTGTAAGTGTAAATGGTTAAGGAAAGTTACCTCATCTAACTGATGGCCTTTGCTATTCATGTCTTCAACAGTTCGGTAAGCAAGATGAAATAAATTCTCTCTGCAGAAATACTTGGTCAAAATTTGGAATGTATTCCAATCAGGTAATATTGTCAATTCGTCCATCTTTCTAAGCATTTTCATAACGCTATCCATGTCACCTGAATTGCAATAAGCCCTTAATAGGGTATTAAGCATAACCAAGTCACATTTTTCATTACTGGCATCAAATTCTTTAGCAAGATCCCTTGCTTCTTTGAATAGCCCAGCACGACAAAATGCAGAAATCATGATACTGTAGGCATAGCCATCTGCAGAGTAAAGAAGAAACATAAACATCAGGTGTTACTCAAATGAGCAAGACAGTAATATAAATAGTTCTTTCTCAATCCATATTTCCCCCAAACTTCACTCACAAGGGCTTGGCAACTAGTTGTTCTCTAGAAATTTTGCTTAAACTCAAACTCAACTTGAAACTCTGTAGTTTGACTAGACTTGAACCAAATCAAAACAAGGTCCACCCAATTCCGACTCCAAATCTTTTTTGATTTAAATCAAGGTTATATATAAACGTACTACAGTTGATCTCTGAATGGAGGAGGGATTTATAGGCTCAAATCAAAATTTTATAGTCTGACTGAAACTTAAATGAGCTCAAATTCATGTCAATCAAATGGAAATGCAACGTTCAGAGAAAACTCAAAACATTTTCAAGTTAAATCCAATTAAAATAAAATATATAGCATTGACTAGAGCAGTGCCTTGTGAGCTCCAGGTCGAGTAAGAGTTGGAGCTCAAGCTGAGCAGAAGGAATCAGAGCTCACAACTGCAAAGTGATGTTAAACGATTGTATGGTGAGCATTTCAATTAAAGATAATACCAAAATACTATATCGAATTAGTAACAAACATCATATTTCATATTACCATTTCAATATATTTTTTAATTAAATCACAATAGGCTGCTAATGAGTCACTCATCAATTGAACTCAGCTAAAAATTATTTCGAGATGGGGTACAAGTCAAAATGCAACTAAAAATTTTTGAATTGTCATGCAACTCAAGTCAAAAATCAAGCTAGCTTCAAGCGAGTTCCGAGTTGCAATTTTGGATACGAAAATATCCACCTGACTGTTTGGAAAACATGCTCCCAAAATAATAACTACATAGAAAAGAAATATACTACAATACAACGCCCTAGGAGCATTTATTATTTTAGAGCCATGTTTGTTTTTCAAAACTCACAATATCTAAAAGAGAAGTGAACTCTATTGACATAATATATTTCGCCATGTTTGTTTTTCGAAACTCACAATATCTAAAAGAGAAGTGAACTCTATTGACAATATATTTCACTATGTTCCTAAGGAGATTAAAATATGCTTGGTAAAGTTCTTCTATGGGAACCACCATCGAAAATTGCTATTAACAAAACAAGAAATACCACAGAGAAATACTAAAGATATTAGATAAAAGAAATAGTTTGACATAATTGATGAATATTTTACTATCAATACTCTAAGCTAGGGAAATGACCAAAACGTATCACTTTAACAAACCTTTTACATATTTATGATGCAGTTTCAAAGACTATAATTTCTAGAAACTGAACGGATGTTGGTAGCCACTGACTACACAATTAAAGGTCATAGCTACCAGTGATGGATGGCAAGACCACCATAAAAGTATGATAAGCAAAAATGGTGGCCGTGGCCGGCAGTTTCTAGCAGTATTATTGAAGCCCATTAGAGCAATTATTATCAGGTAAACTTCAAAATCTGTTGTAGAAAACTATGTTAAATTTTCAAACTTTGCTCCCACCATTCCAAACCGAACCTATGCATGCTATGCAACCCTAACTTTTACATATCTCAACATTCATATTTCAGTTCTGTTGCAAAATAGACATTCAAAACAGTAAAAAATTCATGAAATGCTACTTTTTCTAACATGAGAATGGGGTTCAAAATTTATTACAAACTCTAATTTTCAAAATGCTTATTTGAAAAAACAGCATAAAAAACTAAGTTACACACTAAGAATATCATAGGGAAGTTTTACAAAAAATTTAGCCTCACCAGTTTTCAAGTTCTTTGCTTTCATATCTTTGAATACTTCCCTTGCTTCTGCTAGATGCCCAGCTTTTGCAAGATTGTCCATTAATAAGCAATATGGCATCTTCTTGAAGAAATATATAGACCAATAAAAGCTACAAATGAGTTTTATGTGCAGTAAGCCAAAAGAATTTTGACAAGTGAAATGTTCAAAGCAAAGGAAAATTTACAATCATTAAACCTCATTTGCTTATATTAACCACAAAATTATTCGAGGAAGCATGGCAAAGCAAACATTGAAAAACCAAATGGTCTACGATGCAGGGTGCAACTTAGTTCAGTTCGATCTTAAATTCAATTAGTACTACAATTGAGTATAATAGTTTACACAAATGTGATACTTTTCCGAAGAATCCTGCACCCATAGGCCTATGGCCTAGCAGGTTTACCCTTTCCACGACAACCAGAAAAGCCACAAAAGGCTGTAGAAATTAAACTGGAACCAAATTGAGTACCCTAGATCTAGTCCATTTTGGGTATCCGTTGAATAGTAGTTTAGAGGATGCATAGTTCTTACAAGATCTAAACTCAACTTGAATCGATTTTTTTTTTGAATTTATTGCATGTTATAAGATTTATCAAAGCCACAAGTTGTACCAAATTGACACAAATACACAATTGACATGAACTCACCTATGATAGTTCTTCAAAAGCAAACAATTAGACTACAACAAAAGAATACAAATTTATAGACAAATAATGCTATTGCATGAGTTGTAGATTCGGACACAGTCAATTGATGTTTACCGCAATCAAAACCAAACTCAATATGACCTACTCGATTTTGTACTTGACAAAAGATACCATACAAGAAACAAAATAAAAGGAACAAAGAAGAAAGGATAGAAGATGATAATAAAGAGAGTCCACTTCTCCTAATCAATCCATCGATGGAGGCCACAACTCATAGTCAAAACCATCAACGGGTTATCTCCAATTGTCAGACAATTCTCCTTATTGAGTGTTAAAGCATTCGATGACTTCAAAATTTCCAATTGAATCAAGATGTACTAGGTGGATTTGATGGAATGAGACTTCACTAGGCAAATAAATTCACTCTCTATCAGCTGAATGGTGGAAGGGATAAAGATTGATAAAACTGTGGGAGGTTTTGGATATCGATCAATGCTCTCGCAAAATGTGCCATGTGATTTTGATCCATCTAAATCGACTGTAAGCCAAAAGCATTAAATCGACTATAAGCCAAAAGCACCTAGTATTCACTTGTTTATATCATTGTTCATACAATCATAACCAACCAAAATATATTAATAAAATTCAAAATATCTCATTACAAGTTCCTATCAAGCACATAAATATACATGTATCATAACATAAAAAACACTCAAAGAAACATAAAATAAGTATAATGAACTAGCCCCCCTAAGTTGAGCTCAAAATGCAAGTTGATTTCATCATATGTGAAAGTGGAATAGGATCACCCACACATTAGAGCGGGAAGGCCATGATGAGGTTCTTTATGCATTCTTGCTCCATGCCTTGAGGGCATATCAATACCCTATTAAAGTACCGAGAGAGGCATCTAGCCTACTATCTGCTTTTCAACAATTAAGTCCAGAATAGACACTCGCACCCCGCAACCTCATTGGAGTTGCCAATATTTTTTTTGAAAGCTATTTCTTTTTTTAAGTTTAGCTCCCAATATTTTGACAAGTGGAATATAGCGCAGTAAGCTACCTTATTCCAAAAAAAGTTCACTCATGATGGCATCTCATATAGTTCTGACCCTTCTTCTCACGAGGAAGTGTCGATGTCCACATTTTATTGTATTTTCATTAGTTCCTACGAATGTGATTTGTTAAAACAATCTCTAGAGAATTCATGTCCTTATTTATGAACTTTTGATTTTAAGCACATGTGATTAATCGTGAATCATTTTAAATTATCAATCAATTAAAAAGGGTATAAAATGTATGAGATTTTTTGCCATTTTGACTAATTCTATATGAGACATTAGTAGATCCAAGTACTACATGTATTGTCATGGAGCTTGCATTCTCAGTAGGCTGCATTTGGACGATGTCATGTCTTCCTGCATTTTGCATGATCTCCAATTGGATAGTCATGGAAAATAAGCTTTAATTTGCAATAAGTTGCTAGTTCCTCCATCGTGATTATGATATAATCATGTGTTTCGATATTTATGTTATGTTTAAGTTAACTGGTGATATGTGTGAGCTTCAAGTTTTATTACTAATTTGATGCTCCACACTATGGTTAAAGTGAAGAAGCTTGAGAGTGGAACTATACTTGACTTATAGAATACTGAAGTGATTAAGAATGATGAACAAGCGTTGGAATCAAAAGGAAGATTTATTGAAGATCTTTTTATTGTTTATTATTTGTATTTTAGTAGAAATATTGTAAAATTATCTTTATAATGTTAGGAGATGTGGATCATGATTTGAGCATTTCGGACATAATTATAGGTTAATTAAAACGTATTTGAATTGAGTTTGACTAAATGAACCGACCAATACTTGAGTTTGTAGTTGTGTTGTCTTCGATAAATCAAACGATAGATCAAGTTGTTCGATATATTATTCAATAAATCAAGATGTTTGATCGAACAAAGTTGTTTGAATATGATTGTTAAAGATTACAAGAGAATTAGTGAGGTGCTTTGTAGATCCTTTACACTGGGGTGAAGAAAGCCCTTGCGTGATAGGAGAAGAGCTTAATGCCCTTACTAGTGAAAGTGAGAAGGGGCTCTATAGTGAGAGAGAAGAATTGGATTATATGAACTTCTCTATCTTTAACCAAATAAGTGATTCCATATAATTAGTTAGATTGGGCTGGGTTGGATGTAGGCTCTAGTTGAGCCAAACCACATCATAAATTAGCCTCATTTACTTACTTGCATTGTTATTATCGTTTCCACTTGTGTTTATTATTTATCTCTTTGCTAACTTGACAGTGATTTAATTGTGATATAACTATGGTAAATTAACTCTGCATTAACGAAAACTAAAATTCTAATTATGGTCTATTAATCCTATCTTTAGACTCATTCCTAGATCCTAAATTAGTATTAGAACTTCTTTTGAATTAGATTTAACCACTTAGGAAGTTAGGCTGGCATCTAGATACTAAGAAAGATGATCTACCCACAAACCACCTCTATTTGATGACTTAGGTTTCTCATATTGGAAGATGAGAATGACAAATTTTATACAAATCAATTTTGATATGATGGTGAGCTTCAAGAAAGGATTTCAATTCCCTAGAGATTAAAATGAGGTTTATGATTCAAAATTAAAATTTAAATTAGAGGAAGAGAATCTAGTGCTTAAGTCCACCATTGATGAAAGTTCACTAAAGGCTCTAAATATCTAAATATGATGCTTGGTAATCAAAAAGCAACATATAATAGAGTTGGACTAGGTTTTGATTCATCTTGCATACAAAAAATTTATACATCATTAATTGCAAGGAATGAACTTAAAGCTTGCATTAGTTCTCAATTTAGTTGTTATACTTCTTTTGAATTATCTAAGAAGACCATAATCTGTACTTTGGTGTCTAAAGCATCATAACTAACTCTAGTGAATTCAAAACATTTTGGATACCCAAAGCTTTGATCTCTTCTTGTAGGTGAGAGGAAAGTTGGAGAATAAAGTGCCAGCAAGCTATTTTTCAAATTATATGGCCGGTGATGTCTCCCAAGCGGTTTAAGAAGTGTATTTTAATTCACATATACTCTCATTGTTTTCATTTAAATTGGTTGTGCTGTGGTTCCTCTAAAATATTCTATTATTGTATGCGTGCACTTATCTCATCATGTCATGTAAGCAGGCTTTTACTTGAAACTTAATTTGTTAATATTTATCTTGTCATTTCAAACATTTTTAAATACTTCATGATACATTCATATGTTTTAATGTGTCATATTTAAGTTAGTTAGTGACTATGATCTATTAATAATTGAAGCGTATTTGAATTAAGTTTGATTGAGTGAACCAACCAATACATGAGTTTGTAGGTCTGTTGTCTTCGATAAATAAAACTACTTAATAAATCAACAATAAACCAAACTGCTTGATTGATTGATCAAAGACATTTGATAGATCATTTGATCGATGATCAATTAAAGATTTTTGATCAATCATTTGATTGATCAACGCAGTCTGAAATGTGACCGCTAAGAATGTAATAACTATTTGTTTGATCAATCAGATAGCAGCAATTTTTTACTAGCCATTGGAGACATTTTTATATAAATAGTTGAGGAGTTTTTGGGTATGTTGATCTTCTGAGCTCTCTTTGAATCTCATTTGTTGTGACTAAATCCTATTGAGAGTGAGTAATTAAAAATTAAGGCGATTAGTTAAGATCAAGTTTGCAAGTACTCATTATTGTAATCCACTATCTTCAAACTCTTCAAGCTACAATTCTAGAAAGGAGAGAGATTAGTTGCTTTGTACTTATTATATATTTTGTATTATTTTAGATTTTATTATTTCCCTAAATTAGTGAGGAGAGCTTTTAATTGGGTGATTAGAAGAGGGGTTTTGTGGATCCTTCATGCAAATTATGAAGAGGGCCTCTTGTGTGACACGTGAAGTACTTATTGTTCTCACTAGTGAGAGTGAGGAGGGCATCTATAATAAGATAGAGGAAGATTAGATTGTACGAGCTTATCCGCTTTTGACAAGAGTGAATCTGTATAGTTGAATAGATTGGGTTAAGGTAGATGTAGGTTGGGTTGAGTCGAGCCACGTCATATCTTGGACTCATTTGCTTACTTGCATTGTTATTATTGCTTACTTTTAATGATTGTTTATCTCATTGCTAACTTGATAATGGGTTAATTGTAATATAATTGTAATAAATTAACTCAACATTTTGGTCCATTCACCCTCTTCTAGACTCATTCCTAGATCTTACATAAGTCAAATCTAGTACTTTGTTATATAGGAGATTTATCGAGTTTTGAGGGAAACTTTATTATGATTTGAGTATCTTACGTAATGATTTCTTGGGAATATGCAATTGTTCAAAGTACTTCGAAGAATCCAAGACACTGATGAGCAAATGTTGCATGACTTTTATAATTATTTTACTAGTTTGATCTAATGCAAAGAATTATAATTTCGTTTAAAGTAACCGTACATCATAATTTCATCTTAATTTCAACAACAATAACAAAGATTAATCCCAAACTAGTTGGACCAACTACATATATTTCTCTTTTCCATTCAACTTTTATCTAAATTAACACTTCGTGAGTGCAAGTGATTATCATCCTAACCCTCCATTTAATGATTTAGGATTGTCAAATAAATGTGTGATTCAAGATTTCAAACCACAGGACCAACTACATAGATTTCTCTTTTCCTTTTGTGGTTGACGGTTTTGATCTCCCTTGGGTTGGTCGATGATGAGCTGCATCACAATCTAGAAACATTTGAAGGCCTGCTTGGGTTCTCCGTAAATGATAACGACGTCACACATAGTAGGGGATTTCAGACAAAGATGTAACGTCAATATCACCATCCCAAAGATATTGAGGGTTCTCCTCCCGAGGATGGCATTGTAACCAGACTTGGCGCGGATGACAACAAAGTTTGCCAAATACATGGCATAGCCGTTGTTATGGAAGGAGACGTGCAATGTTACATACTCAAGAGGATGCGCCAAGAGAGTTGAAGCTAAGGTAGATGAGATCATATTCTTGTAGCCCGATCTGCCAAAAGCTCGAGTCAAATGGAGTCTATCAACACTCGCAGAACATCGAAGTCCGCAATGCAAGCGGTGACAATAATGGGGTCATTGTAGGAGTTGTATTTGTCAAAAAGATCATCCTTGGAAAAGGTGAGAGGGATAATTGAAGTAGGATATAGAGTGGCACCAACTTTGACGATGTGGCGACGAGCAAAAGCAGAATCAACGCTGAAGATTATATTGATGGTTCTTACGACTGGGTATATGTCTTGTTTCGAGGATCCGACCTGGGCGTAGCTGTAGGAGCCTGCGCTATAGTCCCTGTACCATTATCTTGAGACCTTCTGTCTGATGTTTGAGATATGGTGCATGAGTATAGAGGAGAAACCCCTCAGGCTTCCCTTTCATCTGCAAGCTTATCCATTAAAAACTTGAGAGTGCAACAACAGTGAAGCCTATGCTCATAATTGTGATGAAGATCGTAGTAGTTCTCAGGATCTTGCCCAATACATAGATGCGGTTTGTCTCTCGCAGGTTGGATCCAACCCTACATTAGAGTTGCTACATAGACTTCAATGAGCGAACAGGAGAACTGATGGCGCTATTCATAGTATTAGCAGACCTGCTTCATGTTTTTACTTCCCGTATAAGACTTCATGGGGCAATCACATTACTTCAGACCAAATGCCTTTCCTTCACTGGACTTCCTTTTCTTCTTACCTATCTTTGAAAACATTAGTGGGGTTGCTCTTTGCATCTTCAAGAAGAACAAACTGGTTGGCCCTGGCCACCAACTCTGGGTAGCTTCAAGGTTTCATGAGTTGAAAGAGCTTGTACAAGTCCCCATTCCTCAGTCCCCTTCTATAGTTATGCATGACTACGGTGGGAGTTAACATCTTTCGCCTTGTAGCGAAGAAGCAGTTAGGACAGACTCTGAGGCTCTTATTCTCCCCTAGCTTGATGTTGGCCAAGCACATGTCAAAAACTACCTTGCGGGTCTGCCTGATGAAACGAACGATAAGTTCCCATTTCAAGTGCACGCATGACTGAATATCACCTCAAGGAAGCTTTTATAAACCAGTAGACCTTAATGTATTGGCTAGAAGGTGGCACTTACCGGAGTGTGTCCTCAAACCCTTGGATGTGCCCACGTGCTCTGATGTTCCCTTATAAACATCGAGGCCAAGAAGGCAAAAGTCATCAGGAGCAAGTGTTGTTTAAATTGCTTCAGCTTGTTATCTAACAGGCCAAAGAAAGCTTCAAGCCCATAATAGGCCCACTGCATGCTAAGGCTAGGGAGAATTTCCCCCAACCAAGAAAAGGAGGAAAGCAAAGGGAAAGAAGGCTAGTTGTGCAGCCATCGCTGCGACCATGGGAAATAGTTACTGCTGTGGAGTTGAAGGATAATGAGGTGGAAGAGGAAGGATAGGATTTGGGCATGCATCACGCTGTCATAGGCCATGTTCAGAAGATTAAGTGAAATCAAAGGATTAAGGGATACAAAGGGCACTAAGAGCTTGAGGTGGATCCCCCTTAGGATTTAGACGAAAATTAAGACAATACTAGACAACCAACAGTTGTTGTGGAGGATGCTGCAAGATTGCCATGGCTAGCTATGCAACAAGAAGTGGAGAAGTAGCCGCAACGAGTGGCTCAAGTACAAATGGTCCCACCACAACCGGCAGTTAAAAGAAAAGTGGAATTGCAGCAGCCGCCACAGCCGACGATTGAAGAACTAAAGAGGTTGTCGCCACAGTGATTGCCTAGGCCTATTGCAGGACCGCGATCTAGTTGGTTGTCATGCCTACAACAAGATTAGTGAGATGAACCAACATCTTAAAGAACTCCAACCAAGAGTTCCATGAGCAGGAAGAAGAGGATCTTGCAAGGTGTCTACTGGTGGAGATATAAACCTCATCTGAAACCGGTTGATGGTTGGGATGGGAAGAATCCTTCTACCGGAGAAGTATTCTTGTTGATGGAATTGATTCTGTACATCTTGCCCACAATTCTAAATTCTCAATTGAAACACCAAAGATGTTGACGAAAGAATTAAGAGCCCTCAGAATCAGCGCACAAAAAGCTTTCCTGCAAGAATAGTTAGCAATGAAAAGAACCAAGAAGCATACAAAGAAAGATAAAAGATGAAATGTGGTTCAAGGCGAATCCCACTACGTCTAATGGCAAGCAAAGGCTTCGCTCTAAAAGAAAAAGATGGTTCCTCGGCAATTACAAGATGAAGAAAGAAAGAGAAAATAAAAGAATGGAGCCTAGAATTGGTTAAAGAAGAAAACTGGCAGAGCTGGTCACAATCTAAGCTCTCTCTTTCTCGTGATGATTTGAATAGTTATTTATAGACACAAACATCGCCCTCTATCGGAGATTGCCAGTCATAATAGATCTCAACTTCCAATTACTAGTCTCATCATTGTTGTATCAAGAAGAAGGAATGTAGAACCCTAAGCAGTTGGGCCATTAGGAATTGCAAATTGGCAGTTAGTGAGCAGTAACCTGGGAATGCTTTTCTGATAATTAAGCGGACGACTAGGATGAGCAATGATAATGTTTTGACCAACGGGGATATAGGATAGCATGCTAATGTGTTGGTCGCAACAGATTCTTTTATGGACTGAATAACCCAGAGAGTCCCTATTGCAAATGGTAACATCATCATTGTTGTAGTGACATCGATCATATAACATTAGGAATGAGATTAGAGAGCTCAAACCCACAAGTTAGCAAAAACATCGAAAACGATGTTAGCTAAACCCCACAATAGAGGTAGAGAAACATCAGTCATGCTATTTGTCGAACTGTGCAGAAGAGTTAGAGAAACATCGAACATAATGTTAACGATACCCGCTGAAGGGTTAAACAAGTATAAGATACTGCTAACTTTGACTGTCATATGTATGGCTGAGATGTAATGTTAAATCTACGAATAAACAATATACAACTCTTTCTTTTCAATGTTTCTTTAGCATAAATTTACATGTTACAGTGTCAAGGAGGCTTAGAAATACCTTCCAAAAACTTCATCATGCTTCTCTCGTCCAAAGAGAAAAGCCATCAGCATGGGTGATAAAGGATCAAGCTCGAGTTGTTGAGTGACATGAATCAAAATAAAGTTTGCTATAGTGTACCGAAAAAATTTTTAAGAGAAAGCATCCACAATTCAAAAAGATTTTAATGCAAAGCCTCAAGTCAAGGGTGTTGATTAAAATGCTAGCAACGCTTATAACTATTAACAAACATTTCAAGTGAACTCAAGCCAAGATATAACTATTACAGATTCCAAACTTTTCACAAATTTTGATGCACACTAGCGCATACAGATTCTCCAATCCAAGCCAAGTATATGGTCATCTAAATGTGTTAGGAGATTTTATTCAAAATGAGTCAAGTGAGTTGCCATGATAGACTAAAAGGTTCTAAATCCACCAAGAATGATACAAGCCGCTTGGATTTAGTTAAGTTTGTTCAGGCTCATGCAGGACTAACCTGTAATAGTCCAAATAGTTGAAAAATTACAGTTTAAGATGACTAAATCCCTTCATCATAGGCTACAAATAAATAGGAAATATTATAACAATTGAGGATTTGAAACAATTTCATGAGATGTAGATGAAAATGTGAACTATTATGAATGTAATTCAAAAGAAGATCAGCTATGCACAACTCTGATTATTTCATCTACTTTACCCACATGACCATGTAATACAAGACTTGGATAACAAATGTTTTCTGTAAGGAGGTTAAATGGGTCTAGGCTAAACCTAAGAGTGCCTAAGCTAAGGCTTGTTAGGACATAAACCAGATTATCATACCAACTTGGAGATATGTTCAAGTAAAAAGTCCTTTTCTTGCTTAAGTATGGTTGTTTAACTGAAGGTCATTGCATTACTTACCAACGATCACAGATTGGAAAGCTCTTGGCATGGTCCTACATGGAGAAAAAAAAGGACCTAAAAACAAGGAGATGATGGCAATTCGCCTTCGAAACTTTTGTAAAGAGCTTTTTCAACAATGAGGGCATCTTTACCATGAATGACCTAGATTAGACCGCACCATGATCGCCTCCATGGACTAATCCTGATAGAATTAATTTTAATTTAAGTTTTTTTATCAAGTTTGTCATTTATTGGAAACTTCTTTTTTCTGATTTCTGGTTCGTATTGTTTAATCTCATGTCATCTAATATGTTTTAGAGTGAGATTAGCCAACCTATAATAGCGCCTCTAATTGAACATTTGAATTAAACGATGATGTGCAAGATGAGCAATTGTTTGATTTTGTGAATGAATTGATGTCCCTGAAGAGAGACAGAAATCTTACGTGATAATCATATAAACTATAGTTATCCATTTTAGGAAAAAAAGATAAAAGTTTCACGGTCGCAAGTCAATATTCTACTGTCAATTGATTCTCCATCTTGCAACCTTGGCCTCCTAAACCCTAGCTTTCTCTCTATTTTCTCTTCACATCAGAAGAAAAATTATTGTCAATCTGCCTACAATGTGCTTTAAGCGTTCAACCCATGGGGATTGCATTCATTCCATAAATAAAAGGTCCACAAGAACAATGACATTCACAGCCAAGCAACTTCATATCTCACTTCATGAGCTTAGCATTAAACTTTGATGACATCAGCACATGAGATATTATCATCGGAGTTGGGTGGCGGGAGGATGCCCCCTCCTGGCTCTCTTCATCAACACTGTGTCGGAGGGGGGAACAACTTCTTTCAGGACGCTATATCCCAGCGTCTTGGCATGTAAGGATATATCATTCCTTACATGCCTCAGAAAATCTTTTAGGGGCCAGCTCCGCCCCTTCAACTTCTCTAAATTCCTTAGGGTGTCCTGCCCTACCACCCACTTGACATCCCCAGTAAGGCTGTTAATATGGATCGAAGATCGAAAATCGATCGAAAATCGAATTGATTTTGGATCGAATCGAAATCGAGTCGATTTAAACGAGCCGACTAATGAGCCAAAATTTTGGCTCGGTGTTTTTTTCGAGCCGATTTCGAGCCAGGGTAGGATCGGCTCGATTTGGCTCGAGATCGGCTCGATTTAAATACATATATATAATATTAATTATAAAATATTGTTAGATATTATGATGTATAATCTATTCATGTAATTAGAGAGATTCGATCAGACGATCATGAATTTATTTATCATTATTTATTTAACTAGATATTTAATAAACAAATTTATTGCATATAATTATATGATAATTTTTATGGTATTATTTTAGGATGTGGTTAAATTGTTTTATGATATTTTTATTTTTATGTTTGTAAAAAATAGCATATATATATAAAAATATAATTTTTGCATGTATTTTAATTTTAAAAAATTAAATTTGTGTATTTTTAATTAATAATTATAAGTATTTCGAGCCAGCTCAAAGTGTGATCGAGCTGGCTCGAAGTCGAGCCCATTCGAGCCGAGCCGGCTCGAAATCGAAACTATTCGACTAACGAGTCAATTTCGAGCCGTAAAGATTTCGAGCAAGCCGATCTCGAGCCGAGTATGGCTCGGCTCGAAGTCGGCTCGATAACAGCCCTAATCCCCAGAGACCTCATGGGGGCACACCCCAGGCGTCAGAGGGATCCCCAAATCACCTCCGACGAAGAAGTAGTAGTCCCTCCAATCTAAGTGGGAACTACTCGCTCCCGAGAACATCGCCTTCCTCGTCTTCGATCGAAGGGCCAGGCACCCCCTGTACCCGGGCACCGTCATCCAACTAAACAAGCCTCTGAACAACGTCAGAGTCCACGGTATCCCTTGAGCTTGCAAAAGCTTCAAAAAGGAGTACACGTAGGCAATGGTGTTGGGAGAAAGCTGTGCAGGGACAAGCTGGAAGGAGTTCAGGATCTCCCTAAACTCCGGCTGCAGCGGCAACATCAAACCGTACTCCACCTGAGCACGGTAAACGCAGACGGCTCCCTGGGGGGGACGATTCGGTCGAAGGTCGGCGGAAGGAGGGATGATTGTCAGGTTAGGATTTCCTCTAAAGCCCCTGGTAGTGTTGAGCAACTCATGCTCCATCAAGAGACTCTTTTGATAGCTGGAGTCCCTGTGGAATTGGGTGGCTAGCTCAGCCCACTGGACAGAATCACCTGGTAAGTGTGAGAATAAACACAATTCACATAGAAATGCTCATTCTTCACTAACAAACTTTGATCACTTAGAAATTTTCACTCAAAATCTCACCAGATTAATTTCAAATTATTCTTGGATCATTAAACATCCAGAGCACAAAGCTTTAGAGGATTCATAATACTCAATAAAATAGGTAAAAGCCTCCCGAAAAGGTATATAAAACAGCCAAAACATATACGTCATACTTAAATTAATTCTTGTCCCAATTAAATAATTAAAACTCATCAAATTATAACCTTAGAAAGATATTAAAATCTGCTTTCCAATGCAAAAAATAATTCATCAATCCAAACTTTATAGAAAAGTTATGATCATTTCAGTGAAGACTGTTAAAAAAATGATCAGTAAGGCCTCATTTAGTTGGTGCCAAAAAAATCACCAAACTCCTCTAAAAATACTTTCATCAATATTTTATATTTATTTCGTATCATATATAAATTTAAATATTAAAAATAACCTTTACTTCACATCTTACATAAATTTCAACCTTAAAAATTACCTTAATTTCACATCTTACAAATACAACAACAACAACAACAACCAAGCCTTAATCCCACTAGGTGGGGTCGGCTACATGAATCCTTTGTTTCCATTGCGCTCTACAGTACCAAATTTATCTACAGTTTAAGTAACTATAAGACACTCCTTATAGTTTCTTGCCAGTTCTTCTTTGGTCTCCCTCTTTCTCTTAGGTACGATGGCAAAATCCAGTAACTCAATTTTTCTAACTGGAGCTTCAAAATTGGCCTCGCATTTAGATGTCCAAACCATCGAAGCCGACTTTCTCTAAGTTTATCCTCAATTGGTGCACACCAACTTTCTTTCGATATTACTCATTTCTCATTCTATCCTTTCGTGTATTATTCCCACACATCCACCTTAACATCCTCATTTCTGCAACATTTATTTTATTTGTATGTTTCTTCTTTGCAGGCCAGCATTCAGCACCATATATCATCGATAATGTGATATATATTTCATATCTAATACATCCTCAATAATTAAATAACTTTATTTCACATCATAACAAAAAAAAAATTCTCTATCTGAAAAAAGATTAAGACATTCCAAAAAATACCCCTACAAAAGAAGGCCTAAAAAAAAAAAAAAAAAGAAGGCCTAAAAAGGAAGGCAACGGCTATCTTGGCCGAACAAGATTTTCATCCTCTCCGCCTTTGCTCGACCAACCCTCTTGGTCAACCAAGCACGTTGTCTATCATCCAAAAGGTCAAAACCTACACACCAACTCCTACGCCAACCTATTTCACAATAAATTGGCTTAGACTTAAACTAAAATTTTTTCCTAACCGAACCTAATGTGCTTATGACCCATTCTAACAAACATTTGTACTTTCTAGTGATTAATTTACAATTATTCTGCCCAATAGATAACCCAAGATAAAAAGCTTCAAATCTTAGTCGCTTGAAATCAACTTCTCATTCCTGACTAAATCTTATTCACATTAGTGACTTTGTGCTCATCATAATCAAATTGTTAAGCTTCATATTGTGGCATTAGCAATCTTGATTCATGACACGAGATTCGTACGAAATCAATGTTTTCTCATTCTTTACTCGATCGTCTTCACATTATTGACTTTATGTTCATTATAGTCAGAATTTTTAGCTTCATCCGCAGTACCAATCTTGATCCATGAGATGTGATTCATCATTCTTTCATCAATTACCAAGTCAACAAGAAGTAATTATAGATGAATCATTAATACCAAAGTAAATCATGCTGCCCAAACATCAATAAATTTTAAGCATAAGGGAGAAAGCAACAACTATTAAAGCTTGCAGGAAAAAGTGTAGCCAAAGAGAACACATTCCAGGGCATATTTTGTTCCGTTTCATGAATAAAACAAGGTAAAAGCATAAACATTCTGGCATCAAAATCATAACTGAAGAGGACTACAGAGAATTTCAAAATGTTGATTAACCTAAAGTATGCCTTTTTATTCCAAAAAAAAAAAGTATGCCTTTTACATGTTTTATTTTGCATTACCTCATCTTTTGCATAACCAAGAGTCTCAAGCTCAGCCAAGAGTTCCCTTGACCTTTCAAAGAGACCACCTCTGGCATACACCTTCAGTAAAGTGGTTAAAACAACCTGCATATGTTTACACATTTCTTTAAAACAGGAAGAGACAATGAAAAGAAACATACCACTATGTCACTCTCAGTCTACAAAAGTTTTTCTCAAGGCGGATATTCATATACTTTATCAAACAAATAATATCTAGTATACCTATCAGAAACTTTAGTTGTTGTAAACCATGAAACATGTCAGCAAACCCATGCACATCATAGTGGAACTGTACAATTAAAGTTAATTATTTTCATCATGAACGTTAAGGCCCTTGAGATTTTATTTTATTTTTTGCTAACAGCCCTTTGACATAAAATACTATAAAAAAAAAAGCTAGTGGATGATGGAAAGATAGAAAATTACCTTAGTCCCCTCTATTCCTGCAGAGTTCATATCCTTTATCAATTTTTCAGCTTTCACATAATCTCCACTAATGGAATATGCATTCAACAAAGAACTGTAGTGAAAAATATTAGGAGTACAGCAATTATCCTTCATCTGGTTAAAATACTCCTCCGCTTTTTCACAGAGATTATTTGAAGCACAAATTGCAATGAGGCTGCCATAGATTACACTATCCTTTTGTAAACCATTACTCTCAAGCTCTTGAATCAACTGCATTGCAATGTAGTAACCATCTTTTTCTTTGGCACAACCTGCTAAAAGCTGAACTACAAGAGATGAGATTATCATGTGGAGAATATGATCGACGAAACTAATTGGGTTAGAACCAAATGTTCTAAAAATAGGAAGCCTAAATTACTTGCAGATAAGTTGATCAAATAGTTAAACATGTAATGAGTACAAAGACTAAAAGCAGAATCATACTGTACTAAACGTCACCAAGTCAGGCACTAGACCTTCCAGCTTCATCTTATCAAACAACTTCATACTGATGGCAAAGCTTCCATTTTGTACCAAACAGCCGAGCATAGAATTGCAAATGGATGTGTTCACCCGAGTTAACTTATCAGTGATACTCTCATAAACTTGGAGAGCTTTCACAGGATTACGACTTACACGCATATACTTTAAAAAACTACAAAAAGATGCAAAGTTAAGCATCTCATTCTTTTGCATCCACTCAAAAAGCTGCAGAAGGAAAACAAAAAGTAGAATATTACTGTCTTAATACACAAAAATGGTGACGAGTACTCATGATAAAGCTTTTAAACTTTAAAGGAATTTTCACTTGCCCCGTTTGTCTAGGAGTTTAAAATTAACCTGGTTTAATTTTAACCAGGCATATCACATCACACATAAAATTTAATATTAAAAATTAAACTTATTTCACATCCTACACATATTACTAAAATAATAACTAACTTATATCACATCCCTCACATATTCCAACATAATAACTAACTTTATATCACATCCCTCACATATCCCAATATAATAACTAACTTTATTTAACATCATTCACAACTTTCAATAAAAAAAATAACTCTATCTAAATTTAATTTTAGCCTTCTTAAATTTAACCTTACAAACAAACACGGGATTAATGTTTGAGATTGAACAAATAAGCCAAAAGTAATTGATCAGCTTCAAATTCATAGACTATCTGTTTTCAATGTTCTCTTTTATGCAAAATCAAACAATTGATGATTTTCTCAAAAACAAATGAAGGGTCTAATGTGCAAAAAAAAACATGTAATGTTCATGTAAAAGGACAGGAATGCATGCCCTAAATGCACCACATTACTGCAACAATTTGATTTCAGAGATCTAGAAAAAGCAGCAAAAGAAGTAATTAGGTCAACCTAAAAGGTTGGTGATCCTCCTCTATCTGCTACTTTGCACCTCTTTTAAACTTCAAACTTCAAAATTAACTCAAAATCACACCCACTAATCTTAAAATTTACTAGCAGCAGACTAGAGTTTAAATGTCAGCTAAGTGTCAACATATACAAAAAGTGGATCTACAAGTAGAGAAGTGCACCGTCATACATACTTATGGCAGAATTTATCTAAGATCAGATCATCTCATCAAAATAGAGAATCAAACAAAAATCAGAAAGGCCATATTGAGGAGATTGAGAAAGAGAAGAAGATGAAGAACAAGCATACAGCATTCATAGCTCAGTGGGCATCACATATATCCCCCAATACACTGAATATTTTGTAGTTACAAACGAAGTTCATCTCTAGATAATATTATGGAGCCCCATTACAACTTGGATATCAAATTAGATGTATATGACCCGTAACTAAATCATAAATTTTAATAATCAAAATAATAAATTTGGTTGCACTGTTGAATTTCATAACCTAAATTCCAATCCGAGGTACAAGAATGTATAGTTGAATCATTATTATCACATTGGAAATTTTGTAGAATGTGAAGCAAAGTTAATTTTGAATTTCAAGAAACAAAGTTAATTTTTAATATTTAAAATTGTATATGATGTGAAATAAATATAAATATTGATGAAAGTGTTTTTAGAGATGTTTGTTGATTTTTTTAGCTTCAACTAAATGAGGCCTATATATATCTCAAAAAATGAGATTAAAGCAACATGATTTACTTTTGTTGTTGAATTAGCATTAGCAATTCAGAATTTTGTTGTATCATCTTGAACCGAGAATCTCCCATCAAATGCACTTTCATGCCACAGTTCCAACATGCCTCACCATAAGATTTTTTTGCTGAATAATTATAATGGACTAAGGCCTACTCTAGCTTTCAATGCTCTTTTGTTCTCCATCGACAATCTGTCTAATGCAAACAATTTCACTTCATTCTATCTCAAAAATGCCTTCATCTAGGATTAAGTCTCAAATTTAGTAGCATTTCAACCAATTTGAGCCAGAACCCCTTCGAACAAAATTTTCTAACTTGACTTAGCCTTCTTCTAAAGTCAATGCTTCAATAATTCACTTCAAACTTGTTACATACTACTAATTAGGATCAATAAGACAAGATGAAGATGAAGAGGAACTTCACAAGAGGTGTATAGTTCGATAAATTTGACCTACATCCACCACCACATTTAATATTTCTTAACGTCAAGTTCAACTTACAATGATGTTTTCCCTTTATTCACAATGGAACCTCATAACAACTTTTAGATCTAAACTTACATGCATATAACCTGTCACCGTATTGCAATTTTGGTTGAATCCAAGTAACAAATTTAGTTGAGCATTTGAGTTTTGAAAATGTGAATACAATATTAACAATCTGAATTTCAAACTAGACTCTACATCTCCAACAAACGTCATCACCAAAGAGGGCTAAAGTAAAATTAGATGAATATTTCGGGTGAATAGTCTTGATCTTAAATTTAAAGGCTATCAATTTCAAAATATCAAGATTGCGGAAAAATGGGACACTCCCTTCTAAAGAAAAGTTTATCACATCCCACATAAATTGATAAATACATTAGCAAAGGAGCACAGCCAATAGATATAGTTCACAATGAAGCAAATATTTCCAAGTCTACAGCACAAAATAAGCATTAACTATATTACTGAAGCAAATTGCTGAAATTGTAAAACTTCGAATCTACTGTCTATCCACACAAAATAAAACATATTAATGCTTGTACAAGTGTGATCTCAATATTTCTTTAGTGGAATACAATTACTAAAGTCATGTGGTTGAGGATAAAGCAATCTAAGAAAATTCTCTCATAAAAATATAACAGCTCATAAGAGTATGGTGATGATTTATGTAGTTCATGATCGCACTTAGAGGATGCAATATATTAGGTCCAACTATAACAAATACATAACTAATGCACATTGCAAACAATTTAGAAAGGACATTCAAAATTAGTTTTACATCATAAAGCTCAGTATGCTAAGAAATGAACAAGAATACATGTACTGATTTTTTCGTGTATAACTAAGATTGCTTGCTTTTAATAGCCGTTTATTTCATCATTTTGGGAAAAGCGGCGTGGCATTTAGTTTAACGTGACGAACCAGAGAAACTTCTCTCCACTTTCGAGACTCCCCAAAACATCGTAAAATGACATTGAAATCCGGAGGGCGCAATATGCCTTCATATCTGTAGCACAAAACCAATGAAATTGGAATCAAACAAGGAAGTTGTTCAAACAGTATTTCAGAATAAACCTAATAAGAGCGCCTTCGAAATCCCCCGACTCCTTGATCTCAGCAATTGCAGCTTGTCTCGCAGCGAGAGAACTCTTCACCGAAGATCCGGTAAAAGAAGAATATATATGAGGTTCGTGTAGGGATTTGGAGACGACAAGAGGCAAACAAGAGTGACTCCAGCCATTGGAGCCAGCGAGCAAAGGACAGAGGGACTGAAGACTTCCAACGAACGAACCGCCCGGAGCTACCGCTGTGGGAGGAGAGACGAACGCCAGCGATATCATAATCAAGACCTCGGTTTGCTTCTCGCCCTCGCTCTTTCCCTTTCAGTTCTACCAGATTTATTGGAAAAGGCCCTGTGTGGAGAAATTTTTGCGTCAGGGGCGAGCGCCACTTCATCCGTCCGCACGCCACTGTCTGCGCGCCGCGTGGCTCGCGACCCGGCTCCACGCAAACGGCGCCGTTATGGCGAAATTTGAAACGGCGAAACCGCGCCGTTATGTCAAAATGCGAAACGGCGAAATTTCGAACGACGAAACCGCGCCGTTATGTCAAAATGCGAAACGGCGAAATTTCAGTGGGCTACGTAGCTTATGGGCTACGTAGCATTTTCATTTACTTACATGGGCTACATAGCCTTTTCACTGAGGTACATAGCATTTTCACTGGGCTACGTAGTATATCTAGTGCGCTACGTAGCATATCGAGTGGGCTACGTAGCATTTTCATTTACTTACGTAGCATATTCAGTGAGTTACGTAGCATATTCACTGAGCTATGTAGCATTCCTACTGGAGTAGCATTTTCACTTACCTACGTAGCATTTTCACTGGGCTACGTAGCATTTCCACTGGGCTACGTAGCATTTCCACTGGGCTACGTAGCATTTCCACTGGGCTACGTAGCATTCCTACTGGACTACGTAGCATTTTCACATACCTACGTAGCATTTTCACTGGGCTACGTAGCATTTTCACTGGGCTACGTAGCATTTTCACTGGGCTACGTAGCATTTTCACTGGGCTACGTAGCATTTTCACTGGGCTACGTAACATTTCCACTGAGGTACATAGCATTTTTATTGGGGTAGGTAGCATTTTCACTGGGCTACATAGCATTTCTACTGGGATACGTAGCATTTCCACTATCTCTCTCCCAAAAGACTTTTTAGTCTTCTGCGGGAGAAAATAGGTTTTTTGCGATAGATAAAATAGACTTAGGGGTTTTTGCGATTAAAATGGAAGAAGGTGGAAATTCACCGTTTCGACATTTCACATATAACGGCGTCGTTTTTCCGTTTCGCTATTTTGTCGTTCGAAATTTTTCCGTTTCAAATTTCGCCATAACGGCGCCGTTTGCGTGGAGCCGGGTCGCGAGCCACGCGGCGCGCAGACAGTGGCGTGCGGACGGATGAAGTGGCGCGCGCCCCTGACGCAAAAATTTCTCCTGTGTGAGAACCAAAAGAACAAAATAATACTAATTTAAAAAAAATAATAATAATAATAAATAAATTATTTTAATTATTTTACATAAATTTTAATATAAAAAAAAGTATTTTACTTCACATACTCAATAATTTTTAATAAAAATATAAACTTTATTTCACATCTTAGATCAAAAAACTCAATTTGAATATTTTTATCTAAAATGTGAAATAAAATTGATATTTTTATTTTAAATTATTGAGTATGTAAATTTTATTTGTTATTATTATTATTATTATTATTTAAATTAGTACTATTTTTGTCATGTTTTGGTCCTATTTTGGTCCTCGCGCTATACAGGGAGAATTGAATTTTGAAAACAAAAATCTTATAAATTTAATGAAAGAAATTTAATTTAATATTAAAAATAATATAAAATCTAAAATAAAATTAATTTTAACATTTATATTTATAATAAATGTAAAAAAAATAATTTTTATAATAAAAATTTATGTTGAGAAAAAAAAAACACAAGCCAAACTTGCAAATAATTACAATTATGGCGCTATTAAAAAAATTTGCAATTATGTGATAATTTGAGGATCAAATCTCCATAATATAACTATAATTATATTTAAATTTATATTTTTTAAATCTTCAATTTAAGTTCATAACTCAATCCTAAATTTAAAATACAAATCTCAAATAAAGCAAAAATAATATGCGACTATAGTTTTAATTAAGAAACTTAATCAAAGATTTCAAAAAATATTGAATTATATAATTATAATTAAATTCTAAAAATTTATCAATAATTTATTCTAATTCAAATTACTTCTACAAATTTATTAAGAGTAAATTGCATCAAGTCTTCAATGCCAGAAAAACATTATAAATTCATCACAACTTTTGAAAGCTCACTTTTTATTCTGAAATAATATAAGTAATGTCATTTTATCACAACTAATATTGAATTATTAACTTTTTTGAATTTTAACTATTGCACCTTTATATTATTTTTTTTCTTAATTTTTTTTTATTTTTTAGAATAACACTTTAAATTGAAATATTATTATTTTTATAGAGATATTAGAAATCAAATTGTATATTTGTCTTCAAAATTTTTATATTTTATATTTTAAATTTTTTTAATTTTTGAGAAAAGTAAAGATGAAGAAGTATAATAATGTTTTTAAATATATAAATAATTCAAATTATCAAAAAATGATTAACTTAATGTTTTCACAATAAAAAGCTTGTGTGAATCTTAACACATGAAAACAATAAATGATTTTCGAACCGTTGAACTAAGTTAATAAGTCCCTTTGGCCAGATACAGTGCCCTATTTTAGAATATCATATTTATTTCTTAATTTTCAAATATTAAAAAAATCCCTAAATCTTTTGGTGCAGTAATTTCCTTAAATCGATCTTATACGAGTTTGGGTTAAACACGTCTACTTCATTATGACCCACATGAGAGGTTGGGTATGATTTTATAGGTCGTACAATTTACAACATTATAATGACCTGCCATAAGCTATTTATTAAAATTAAAATTCATTTTATCGATTTCAACACTGCAGCATTCTCCTAACTCAGTGGAGAAGGAGTTTGTTCAAGTACTAGGGGGTTCTCAAATTCAAACCGCACTACCATCATAATTTTTAAAAATAAAATAGAAATAATTACCTACATGCCACACCATTTCGCTTTATTTATGCGTTACTCATCCATTCTTAGTTAATTACGCTATGCACACTCAAAACATTATAAAATCTTACATACACACTCAAAATCTATTTAAAAAAAAATATTTCGTTAGTAAATCATTAAAATTACATTTTCATCCTTAATAATATATTTTTTCTTCCTCAATATTACACTAAAGCGCTGATCTATCCTAAAATCAATTCAAGTCGCGGATGTCTCCTTTCCTTGCCACTACCTAAATATCAAAGTTTTAAGATTTTCACTCAAAATATATTTAAATATCCTTAAAATAATATGATGAACGGTTTAAATTCGTGTATAGCGTAATTAACTAAGAATAGATGAGTAATGCATAAATAAAACTAAATAGTGTGGCATGTAGGTAATTACCCACATCAAATAATATATATCAATTTTTAATACTAATTATTAGATATATATATTAAATAATTTTATTTTATTTTCAATTTTCTCAATAAAATTTTATGATCATATTTTTAGTAAAAGAACAAAGCATCAAATATATCAAAATTTTAATAAAAAGTATGGTGACAATCAAAGTAATCAATCAAATTAAATTTTTATATTGACTATTATATTTATAAAATATTTATTTAATTGAAATATATATTACCAATATCTAACAGTTATATTAGAGCATAATTTCACCTGAATTATCTTTGATACGTTTACTCGTCGAAAGTCTCACCGAAAGCGAGGGCAGTATCCACTGCCGGCTCTTCTCCACTTTGTCCTACGATGCCCTCTCTGTCCTCTCCTCCATGCCATCCGCTTAAACTCGCTTACAGCGTCGTTGGCCACCAGCCAACGCAAACCCATGGCCGCCGCCTTCACCCTGCTCTTTTTCTCTCCTCCTCCTCTCTCCAACAAGCTGCTGGCCGCTAACCCCAGACCCCTAATTCCTTCCGGCTCCATCCGAAGTTCCCGAGGGCCACATCTCCGCTGCAGCTTCTTCGACCTGCAGCCCGAGCACCACCCCGAGTCCCTCTCCCTTCCCCTCGATCGGCACGACCCCTCCGGCCCGGCCTACGACGCCGCTATCATCGGGTGCGGCCCCTCCGGCCTACGCCTCGCCGAACTCGCGTCGTCTCGTGGCCTCCGGATCTGCTGCATCGACCCTGCGCCGCTTTCTCCCTGGCCCAACAACTACGGCTCCTGGGTTGATGAGCTCACCCCCCTCGGCCTCCCCTCCTGCATCGACCACATCTGGTCCTCCGCCGCCGTCTTCCTGGACGAACGCTCTGCCAAGCTCCTGGAGCGCCCCTACTGCCGCATCTCCCGCCGAGAGCTGAAGACCCGTCTCCTCGAGTCCTGCGCCGCCGCCGGAGTCCGCTTCCACAGGGCGAGGGCGCTGTCGGTCAACCACCAGGAATTCTCCTCCAGTGTCTCGTGCTCCGACGGCACCAAAATCCCGGCAAGCCTAGTCATCGATGCCACCGGTTTCGCCAGCCTCTTCGTAGACTACGACGCCGGCGTCAAGAGGGACCATGGGTACCAGATCGCGCACGGGATTCTCGCCGAGGTCGATTCCCATCCCTTTGATCCGAAGCAGATGGTGCTCATGGACTGGCGAGATGGGCACATGGCGAACGAGCCCTACCTGCGGCAGGCGAACCTCAAGACGCCGACGTTCCTCTACGCGATGCCGCTGGACGAGCGGCTCGTCTTCTTGGAGGAGACGTCGCTGGTGAGCCGCCCGATGCTGTCGTACAATGAGATCAAGAAGCGGATGGCAGCGAGGCTGAGGCATCTGGGAATCAGGGTGCGGCGCGTCCTCGAGGACGAGAAATGCGTGATTCGAATGGGCGGCCCGCTGCCCCGGATGCCGCAGGGGGTGGTGGGCCTCGGGGGCGCGGCGGCGATGGCGCACCCGTCGACGGGGTACATGGTGGCGCGGACGCTAGCGGTGGCGCCGGCGGTGGCGGATGCCATGGCGGAGTGCTTGGGCTCCACGCGGATGATTAGGGGGAGGCAGCTGCAGGCGCGGGTGTGGGCGAGCTTGTGGACGCCGGAGAGGAGGGCGGAGAGGGAGTTCTACAAGTTTGGGATGGAGACGCTGCTACGGCTGGATTTGGCAGGGACGAGGGCGTTCTTCGACGCCTTCTTCGACCTGGATCCGTACTACTGGCAGGGCTTCCTCTCATCGAAGCTGTCGCTCTGGGAGCTCTTGGCGCTGAGCCTAGCTCTGTTCCGGCGGGCCTCCGGCCGATCGAAGATGGACGTCATCACCAAATGCCCGCTTCCTCTCGCCCGAATGGCCGGCAATCTCGCCCACCAGTATATTTGACATTGGAGTTATATAAATGTCATCATGAGCTGAATTCCTGAAGAAGAGATCAGAATCACCGTGATACGTTTGGGTGTCATTACAGCTTTTTATTGTTATTTGTCGCGTGAATGAACGGAATGGGGCAGACATTGGTGTCCGTTCAAATCATAATTGCGTTGTAATTAGAAAAATTTTGGTTCAGACCCAACGGGTGCCACGTGTGCCATACAGGTGGGTCCGGGCACACGTGGCGCCCGCTGATTGAGGTCCGAAAGCGTGCCGTCCGAACCCAAGTTTTTTTTGCGTTGTGACAGGGCTGTGATTATAGGGATGTGATTAACCTCTAAGGCCTCAAATTTTTTTAGATGTAAAATAAAATTAACGGTAAAATACAGCTAAGTTTAACAGCTCTGTTTGACATGAAGATCAAAATCAGAACTAAAATAGTATTAATTTTAAAAATAATAATAATAAATAAATTTTTTAATTATTTTATATAAATTCAAATATAAAAAAATATTATTTTAGCTCATATATTTGATAATTTTTAATAAAAATATCAATTTTATTTTACACTAAAATATTTAAATTAAGTATTTTGATTTAAAATGTGAAATAAAATTAATATATATAAAATAAAATAATACATTTTTATATTAAAATTTGTATAAAATTATTAAAAAAATTTATTTATTTATTATTATTATTATTGTTTTTTAAATTAGTACTATTTTGGTTCTAATTTTTATCCTCACACCAAACAAGATCTTAATAATTCATAAGTTCATATTTTTTAAATTATAACATCGAATTTTAATAAATTATTAAATAAATTCTTTTTATTTTTATTATCAAATTTTTTTAAAAATTATCATTATACCCCCACTCCCTCTTTCTCTCCTAAGGAAGAAGATAATAGTAATTTTAGCAAAAATTTAATAAAAAAAAACAAAATAAAACACATTTAATAATTTATTAAAACTCAGAAACTCCAATGTTTTAACACGAATCTGTGCGTTATTAAACCTTAAACTCAATCGGAGTGTAATTTATCCTATGATTAATTATAATATTTATATTTATGTCAAATATAAAATAAAATTAATTTTTATAATTTGTGTTGGACTAAAAAAAACACATCGAACAAAATGAGGCCTAACTGTTTAGGATCTAACGAAATAAATTTTCATCCAATTCACGCTCTTGAAGTTGAAAAAATTGTAAGAAAAAAAAAAAGAATTACTGTAATTTTTTTTTCTATCACTTCAATGCCTAACATTGTTTCAAATAATGGTTTGATCCCGGTGCTACAGCGAGAAATGCGATTTCATATCATACATTCAATGCGGCAAAATTGTTCTTTTTGATTTCTTAATACAGTGAAGGTGAGAACTTGTGCGACAAACAAATATCAACCAATTGCCCCATTTTATAACATTGCATACAGTAAAAAAAGCTCCTCAATCTCAAAAGCCTGTGATAATAAAAGAAATTTTAAATTCATGGTATTCCTTTCTAACATCAAGTCTAGCCACATAAGCTCTAGAAAAATTAGCGGGTTGGGTCAGCCTATTTGTAAAGTTAAATTTAACGAAATAAAAATTAAACTTGAATAGAAATATTTTTTTATTGAAAATTGTGAATGACGTGAAATAAAGTTAATTATTATGTTACAATATGTGAGAAATGTGATAAAATTAGTTATTATGTTGAGATATGTGAGGGATGTGCTATAGGTTAATTATTATTTCAGTAATGTGTGTAAGATGTGAAATAAAGTTAATTTTTAATATTAAATTTTAGGATAAATAGCATTTGGGTCCCTTTAGTTTACTCGTATGGGAAAATAGGTCTCTCGAATATGCAAATGTAGCAAATTAGTTCTCCAATTTAATAAAATATGCACGTAGGTCCTTAGGCATAACAAACGTTAAAAATCACTCTCCTCCCCGCGCAACGGGTGACGCCACCAGACCCCAGTGGCTCCGCCGGACCCGCAGGAGGCCACACAGCGTCGCCCGTGGACACAACGCACGACCTCTCTCTCCTCCTGATCGCCGCGCACAGGTGACGCCGCGCGGCCGCCCGGCTCGCCGGCGGCCGCACGACGCGTGCAATCCACCGGTTGTCACACGACGCCTGCGCGTCCGCCAACGGGTCGCACACGCCCGGCTGCCCCGACGTGGCCTGTGCGCGGAGATCGGGACGAGAGAAAGAGGTGCCCCTCTCTCTCCTCCCGATCCCCCGGGCGACGCAGCTGCCAGTGGGTCGCACACGCCGCGCAACTGCCGGCGACGTCGCCCTTGCGCGACGATTGGGAGGAGAGAGAGATGCGGGGAGGAGAGAGAGGGTGATTTCTAACGTCTGTTATGGCCCAAGGACTTACGTGCATATTTCATCAAACTGGAGAACCAATTTGCTACATTTAAATGTTCGAGGGACCTATTTGCCTTACGAGCAAACTAGAGGGACCCAGATGCTATTTACCCTAAATTTTATGTGTGATGTGATATTCCAGGTTCAAATTAGACTAAGTTAAATTTTAACTTCAAAACAAACGAGACTTCAACCTATCATATTGAATAAGTTAACAAAAATTGAAGCAAAGGATTTTAAACTAGATTGGTATTTTATACGTCAATCTAGATACTCCAACCAAACGGGTATTACTGGGGACTCAAGCCCAAGTTTGAAAGCCAGTTCCCATCACTAATTTGAAGGAAATCCTCGACATAATAGTCATTCTACTTGTTTCTTCCTTCTTCCTTATCACATTCCAACTTTTACTACTAACAATCTTATGTAGTCATAACAACTTGGTCCTTCGGCCATGAAAGATGCAGATCATTCTATTCAGAAATAACTCCAACTAAAAAGCCATTCGAACATAGCTCCAACCACCAACCAAAAAAGTTATTGACTTCAGGCAATGCACTACATTTTATTATGTATAAATTGCTAAGTGGCACATAAGCACGCAAGAAAATCACTATTACAAACTTAATGTTTGCTATATTGACGTATTTCAATCGAAAATTTATATTTGGCGATCTATTAGGGACATTTGATTGTGTTTTAATGTAATACCAATAATTACACATCTATTTATCACTATATCGGTTAATTTTAAGAGAATAGGCTCTTTTAAAGTCTGATTTATGACATATCAACGAATTTGAGTTAAATAGTAATATTTTTGCAACTATTCATTTCATTACGTTGAATTCAAGAGAGTACAAGCATTTAGAGTACGATTCATTGCATAATAATTTATTTTAACTGAATACAAACAACTGTGTGAGCTTACTTTGTATAAGCATCTTGTCACTTCATCTCAGTCATTTTTTTTGCATTCCTGCATACATTATATTGCTTTGTATAAGAACTCATTGCCTGATGCATTTCTTTAAACTGTATTTACTGTTCATACCTTTTTGTTTTTGGACAACCAGTCTATACTTATCATATGTATTTTATGCATTATGTGAACATTTTTCAACCTCACATGGGTATTATGTTGCTTCATATGTGCAAAAAATATCTACACAAAAAATACCCATACAAAACAAATAAAATATATGAATAAAAAAGACATTAACTGTAAGCCCCACTTACAAACACACGACGCACCTTTTTACTCTCAATTGGTTGGTTGAATCTTCTTTTTGAAGCAGGTTCATCTCTGTGGTTCTCACCTCTTCCTGCATTATTGACACACAATTCACAATGACTTTACTATAACACATAGAATGCGTTCGCACTACCAGATTAGACAGAAGCAAATTATCATTATAAAATAACTTTGGTCGAGTGCGAGCATTAACAGATATTAGATCTTTTTATTTACATACAAAAAACAAAAATATAACTGAATAAGTTCTGCTAATCGTCAAATAACCTTTAGATGAATAAGCATAGCCATTTTACTTTTAGGGGGCGTTTGGTTCAATGTTATCTTGACGTTATGTTATGTTATCTAAAGAAAATAATTGTTTGGTTTAATGACATCTATAAATAATCTTCTATTAGATTATAAAATTATTAGTCAAAAGATGACATCTAGATGTCATGACATCTAGATTAAATAATATAATACCAAGATAACAACGAACCAAACACCCCCTTAATTGTAGTGCGCGTTCAGAATTTCCTCAAGAATAAAAACTCAATAGACGGTTGGTTCAATCTTATCTAAATGCCACTATTATCAAAATATTTATCCTAATATAAAAATATTATTTATTTGCTTTAATGCTCTTATATAATAAAAAAGCAATCAAACATCAACTTTCTCCGCTACAAATCTAAGAGGCATTCTAGAATGACAATTATGTAATTTTTTACAAAGGTAATTAGGGAGCATTTAGTTCAATTTTATTTTAATGTTATGTTAAGGTATTTATTTAATTTGATAACATCTTTACATAACTTTGTAAAAAATTTACAACTATGAACATAACGTAACACTAAGATAATATTGAACCAAATGCCCCGTTAAACATATTATCAAAACTAAGCAATCAATTTCTTAAAATAATATAACATAATATTACAATAAGATTGAACCAAACACCCCTTTATAAGCCACCAAGACCAAAAAATTGTAATTTACAAAATAAAAAAATCCAAAAATATCCAAATTTCAAGGTCCCCATTAACAGGGTGATGACTTACCGTTAATGTTTAACATCTGCTAAATTTTGTAAATACCAGAAAATTGCACCAATCCTCCCCAGCCTTTCAGTGGCTCCAGTACAAGGCAATGAAAACTGCCATAAACTTATGAAGCAATTGCAGTAATGAAGAAATTCAACAAATTTGCCCATACATCTGAAAACATGAAAAACTTATGATTAGAAAACAATATAAAATAGGAAAATAAAAGCTCACTCTAAATTGGAATATCACTTTTGAACAAAATGTCATACGTTCACAACTCAACTAGGGATTAAAGTCTCATTCAACAAAAAATTTTGATCTTCAAACAATTCAAGTCAGTTAACTGGTCATATCAACCTCAATCGCGATGGATTCAACACATTGAACGCATCAATTTATAGATATGAAGTGAACAAAATAGTCATCACTCCTACACCAGGTTAAATGACAAGCATGCGTTGCATTTGATCCCAGAAATGATATGGCCTACTCCACATTTTGGGGAAATTATATGACCAACTGAACAAAATATATATTACATTTGGGCTCCTGAGGTAGGCCGTCTATTCCACGTCGGTTCACAAAACTGAAAATATTCCATCTAGGACCCTTCAGCCAAGAAATCACTTCACATAAAAAAATTGCTTAAGGATTTACAACTACTATAGACTAGGATAGAGAAGAAAATGTTGCCATTACAATAGCAATTAAAGCCGCTTACATATATTACATTCCAGATAGCATAACCGTTGAATTTGATTAAATCCATCAAAATGAAACTACATCAAATAATTTTTGGGCTAGAGGAACTCAAATTGAATATTTTCAATTAATGAACCTTCATAGAACACAGTGTCCACCTATATGGCCCGGATGTACTTAACCCAAAAACCTAAGCTGCATTTGAATTTGGGAGAACGCAAAATAAAATCTCAAACATAAAAATATAATGGTGGAGACATTTGATAGCATGCCTATATCTGTTACCATTTTTTTATGATAATTAAAGATCTCAGATATGATTAATTTGGTCTAATTACTAGCTAATGCATTAGTTTAATTTAAGGGGTAATTGAGCTTTACTCGACTTGCCACGCAGGTTCATAATTTTGAAAACGCTAGACAAGTCCCCAAAACTTACTGTATAGGTCATTGTGGTCCTTAATATTTATAAAAAGCCTCCAATAAGATTCAAATAAATATCTTCTGTTAAATATTCCGTTAAATCAAAATTTTAATTAAGAAAGTATAATTTTTTAATGTGAAATTACAAATGTACCCCGCGCGCTGCGAGCGGACAGCGGCGCGACGGGCAATTGGAGATCGAAATTATGGAAGAGAAAAAAGGGTATTTTAGTAATTTTAATAGCATTTAACATATACCGATACAGAAGGACCACAATATCCTATACAGTAAGTTTTGGGGATCTGTCTAGCATGTTTCCAAAATTTTGGACTTGCATGGCAAGTCGAGTAAAGCTCAGGGGCCTAAGAGAAAATACCCCTTAATTTAATTTGGTGATCCCAGATAATGCATGATTGAAGACCTGACAGATTTGGCACGGATATTATGTTGATTTTGTCCGTATTCTTTTCATTTGAGACTGGTTTTATTTGACAGATTATTCCAATATTTCTTCTTATATTTCTAGTTTCATATTTTGGGATCTGCATATAAAAGATTGTCTTGCATTGTAATACGGGTTGTAAATGATAATGAAATTTCGTGTTTGGGAACATATCTAGATTAAAATTAAGGAATCAACCTAAAGAGAAAAGAGTGAGAGTCTCCCTTGGATGAGAAGCCTTAAGAAAACCTAATTATCCTTTATTTAAGAAAATAAGTTCCTTCACCCTCCTATCTCCTTCCTTCCCACGTCAACCAGCTGCACCCCTCCCTTGGAGCCATCTCCACTAGCTTGCGTGAATCACCCCTCGCTTCTCTCATTTGGAATCCACCGTCACTACTCTCTTTCATATTCTACCAATTTTGAGCTCGCCAAATCCAATTAGTTATTGATTTTTCATTCAATTGAATTATATTGTGAAACTTGGATTATTCAATTTTGGTCTAATTGCGTGATCATACATTTATCCAAGAAAAACTTATTATTGTTACTATTTGCGAGACATCCGATCATAATTTCTGAAATTTCAGATCTCATCTTTTAAATGTAAATCGATCATCCTACTTGTTGGTCTATGTTTCCCTTTCATTTCCTTAGCAACATTGTACCTCATCTCAAATATATATATATATATGCAAAACAAAGTATTTAGGGTTTTCCATTCAACATGATATCAGAGCCCATGAATCCCCCATGTAAACCTTCTCTCCAATCTCGCCTATGCATCCACTACTCTCTACACCTTCACAGGCAAGGTGAAATGACTGCTCAATTATATTATAGTACTTTATGAGGTAAATGGATTAGCTCCTTTAATATCATCCATTTACCAATGATCCGATTGTTTGGAAATGATGTAATGATGATTTTCTTGTTGCTAAGATCCCATCAGGACTTTGACTCGCTTTTTAGTTCGCATAGGCTCGACTAATGGCTAATAGTGCTATCCCCAACAATGTAACTGCCCAATCTCATATCCCTCGCATCACTGAGCTTCGTTCCACCCTAACCTCATATCCCTCAAAGTGGGGTTGTCATGATAATGGTGAATTGTACAATTAACCTTATTGCTATCACAGCCTTGTTAGGAAATTAAACTATTCAACAGTCACTACATTTGACATCTCCTATGCAATGTGATTAGCCAATATATGCAAACCCTAACATAAAACAATAGGAAATAGTCATAACGATCTTAGGTATCTGAAAGCCCAATAAAAAACTATTATACACTAAAATTAATCACCTCCCAGTAGAAGCAAGTGTAAATGCTGACTATGCTAGACTTCAGGATGATGTATTTTTATATGAGGAAATCTAGCTACTTAAAAAGCAAGAAACTGGGTTTTCTGACTAGACCAAGTGCAGTGTATAAATCTGCGGATAATATGGTTGAAGACACTTGTTGAAACGCTTGATTTTTTTATCTTTCAACTCATCATAATTGTGATAACCAGCTACTATCTACATTGCTAATAGCCCAATTGTTCATGAACGTATAAAACACATTGAGATTGATTGTCATTTAATTCGAGATGCTGCTCTATACTAAGCCCACATATCATCTAAACAACTTGCTGGTGTGTTTACAAAGCCCTAAAGTCCTTCATGTTTCCCTAACTATTTCACAAGCTGGATAGTAGAAGTGTTAGAAATACTTAATATATGCTCCAGCTTAAGAGAAAATATTAGAACTACTTCATAAATCCAGGCCACTACGTGCAATTATTTTAGTCTACTTGTTGGACAATGATAATCTTTTCTTCCATACGAACATTGTACCTCATCTCATTATTATTGACATATTGACACAACCTGCAGCACTTTTAGGAGTCAACAACTACTATACTACATCATTACCACTACGTTGAGGATAATCTTCAAACCTGAGAACCCACCAGCATATACAAAAGTTCGATTATTGAATTAATGATCATACACATATGAAACATGAAAAAACATAATATTGCCAAAAAAAAGCTTAAAAAAGAGCTAAGAAACTGCATAGTAGAAGCAAATCAAATTACCAATCACTACATAATCCGTTTCCCCTATCATGCGCTTGTATGAGCAACTTTGATTGGCTTTCTATTCATCTTTTTCAACGAGGCATGTACACTCAGAAACTTGCATTCCTACAATTTTACAATAATCTTCAGGTAATTTCAAAATCCAATAATAATATTGAATAGGGCTTGCACAACAATACCCTTTTCTTCTAGAAAGAAAGTTATGTTAACAAGTAAAAAGAATATAAACATACATATAGTTAAAAGGGCAAACTAAAAAGTTCTCTTTCGTACATTTACTTCTCTGCAGCAATGTGGGATCTAAGATACTGTCCATATAAATCACGATATTTTTCCGGAACAAAATGTTCGAACCTGCAAGGCAAGAAAAGACTTAGCATTTGCACAAGAACAACCAGCTAGAATTACGTAAAGCCAATTTCAAGCACATGACTCCATGAGTTGTTTAATGGCAAAATTCTAATAAGATTAGTGTAGTTGACATGCAGATACTATGATGGATGAGTAGTCATACGAGAATTTAGAAATTATTATGTTAAGAAAAGGTGGGCGTGAGGTGAGATGTTAAGATAGTGTGGCTATTTCCATCACCGACCTATAGAAGCCCTTGTATGGACTCTTATCAGGCTTTTTTGTATTTTTCTTAATTCTCTTTATTCTTACATTTACCCTAATCATTAGTGCATATCTTTTTCTCATTAATTTTTTCTATGCATCATGTTTTCACCATCAAACGTCTTTATTATTAAAAGCTTTTTTCCTTTAGATTCTCCTACCACCTCTTTCGTTACCTTACGGATGCAGTTAGCGACAATTAATCACATAAAATCAATTTTTCTTTCAATATCCTACTGTCTAGATTCTATAACTTTCATTGTAAAGATATTCTTATTCTTATTCTGTAGATTCCACTGTCGAGTACAAAAATATTGTTTCAACTTATTATTTTTTCTCCAGCTTTTCATCTTGAGATCTGAGACCACTAACCAATATTGGGTAGTCAAATATTCACTTGAGATAATCTTAAAATCTTTACAATCCAAGATATTTTATTTTTTTAAAATAAATAATCAATCTGCGGTCAGCAAAAACCCACTCTTATAAATAATAATATACTCATTTTTTTTCTTAAAATCAAAATCTTAAGAGAACTCTAAAATAATTTTACCATCATTATTAGTCTCCCCAAAGTTATACCCCACTATAGATGCTATTAAATTCCTCAGCAATACATCCAACATGTTCATTTAGATTTTCTCCAACACATATTCTTTCCTCCTAAGGTACCCCCCGTATTTATTCTTCAAAATCATTCTAAAACGTTTCCTGTATACTTGCATCCAAACCTACTTGGGAGGCATAAATACTTATAATACTAACAGTCATCCTATTGATCATAATTTTTAAAGTAATTCTATCTCCATTTCTCTTGTCTTCTATTACATATTCTTCAGACTCTACTCTAGAATTATATCCGCCTCATTTCTAGTTCTATCTCACCAGAATACCAAGGCTTAAAACCTAGCATATTAATTTCTTTGGCTTTCTCACTTTACCCATTATGTTTCTTATAAACACAGAATATTAATCCTCCTATGTATCATGATATCCCTCAATCTGATTAACTTGCCTGTTAGGGTGCCTATGTTCCAAATACCTAACGTTATTCTAGTATCTTAGTGTTCGTATCATAGATTAACTTCCTTACCTGCATTCATATATGAGAACCCTTGCTTACTTATTAATACACCTAAGCACCGATAGAGTGACCCTGACACACTTTTCACCATATTAAGGCGATACAGCGCATTGCTTCTAAGGAAAGCTCTAGTTTTAGCATAATTTTTAAAAAAATTCATGACATGTTCGACAAGTTTTATACTTGCTGTCAATTACCTAATGGAACGCTCCGTGTTTGTCACTCGTGACTTGGGACCGACAATAGTGCATTGATGCATATTCATGTATTAGAAATAAAAAAAATTTAATAGAGCATTTAAAAAATATTAATAGTGGATTAAATTTAACTATAGATATTTAGACAAGTATTAACGGTGGGACAAACCTTATCATGATGTGTAATTGGGTCAACACTCAATGGAGGATGTAAAATCCTATTTTGTCTCGTAATTTGCTGAATAAGGCTCATATTAAAATAACTATATACAAAAATATTTTTAATATATGTAAAATCTATTCAATGGACAATATAATTTGTTTTATAATATTAGACAATGCTTCAAACAATAATATTGCCATAGCTCATTTATATCAGGATTCAAGACATTTTGAATGGTTCTCTACTTCATGTACCTTGCGCATATCATATGATCAACCTGTGTGCTTTAGAAGCATTTTCGAAATAGCATTTAGCAATTCATATGATTAAGCACATTGTGAAATGAATCTGCAATCCCCACATTATTCAAGAATGGAAATAAATTTGCCAACACTAAGATAAAAGTTTCATTACATCTCCATTAACAATCGAAACACGATGGAATTCATTGCATCGTGTCATAGATTCTATTTTGCCTTGGCACGATATTCTTACCATTTTTTAGAACGCGCAAACACTAAATGAATATTACTAATTGAACACCATGGATCGAGATATTATGAGCAACATAAAAGTTTAAAAGAATCTACTAAACAATTTTCAGGTTATTATTACCCAATCTCCCTACCATTTTTGTTGTATATTAATCAAATGTTTGAAAAATTCATAAAATTTTGTAATCACAAATTAGACATTTTTATTTCAACAATGGAGTTGAAATTCAAGAAACATTAAAAAACAATTTGTCAGGTCTATTACATTATTTTTTTCCTTGAACTTAAGACAAAGGAGCGCAACAATTGATACATTCTTGATCAAGTATGTTTACTTATTGGGGAGTAATGTAGATTAACAAAACACATCAATGTACACTAGTCAGCAATAATTTTTTTTTATTACAAAAAGTAAGATAGAAAATGTAGAGTAGCAAGACAACATGCACCACCAGTGAAGAAGACAACCGGAACCTTCGACAAACTTAGAACTATAATAGCCAAGCAAAAGTTCCTAGCCAAAGTCAAGGAAATGGCAACAAAACAACGTCCAACAAATCTGAACAAATTGCAATTCTACGACCATGTTGAAGCATAGATCAATCATAGATGAGTTTTCCATCATCGTGGAAATTAGCAAAAAAGTTTATGTAAATTCAATAAGTGACATGTAATTTTTGTTCGTGTACTCTTCTAAATGTTGAGCAATAAAATTTTATCCGTATATATTTTTACCCTTTTTAATAATAATAACAATATTAATGATTATTAACATTTTGTAATATTAATTATTTACTAAAATTACTATTTTAATATTAAAATGAATAAGTACATACTGATTTGGTTCGAAATTGGATGCTCCAGACCAACTGGATTTCAACTAGACTATTTCTCGTGGGAACCAACCGGTTACGGCTAAACTAGAATGAACCAAACCTAGTCTAGTTCGGCAGAATAAGTAGCCTAAATGTATTCTTCATTGCCATTCCATTTAAAATAGAGATTAAATCAGGTTGGAATTTGCTTGAAAATGACACAATCCCCTCTTCACTGTGATTAGGACCAAAGTTTCATATGAATGTCCTAAGACATTCTTTGGTTGACGCAATTCTAATGACATTTTGTTGCCCTTGGTGATACCTCCCTATGTCATCTTGTATCCAGATAGATAATTTTCCGGTCTCACCCCACGTGATTGAGTGTTTATCCTTTACCCATACATTAGATCCAAGTCAAGATAAGTTGTCCCCTAAATCCATTGAGAACTCATGATCCGATATGACTACAATACAATGGTACAAATATGGCTATAAGACAAAACTAAAAAAATAGAATACGATATGTAGGGATACGACAATATAAATAATGTGCCGTGTTATGAAATTTAAGGTCTCCTATTGTAGACCAGAACAATATACACAATAATATACAACAACCAAACATTTATCCCACGCGGTCCGCTATATGAATCTGTCATTTCCACTGCACTCAGTCAGTTAATATAAATTTTAAAAAAGAACCATTCAAAGATTCTACAAGTTTATTATTCTTTTACAATATATCCCTATTAATACTATTAAAAACAATAATATAAACGATTTAACTTGAAATATGAAAAGATTCGACAACAATAATCAAGCCTTTATCCCACTAAATGGGTTAGCTACATGACTTCTTTGTTTCTATTGCACTATATCAAATAACAAATCCTCATTTAACTCTAGATATATAAGATAATTCACTATAATTTATTGTCATGCCTTTTTGGCCTTCCTCTTCCACTTTTTATATGGGCAAAATTAAATAATCTAACTTTCTTTGATGAAATTTCTATCAACTTATGTTTTATATATCCAAACCATCTAAGACGACCCTCTAGGCTTATTCTTAATTAAGGCTACTACAACCTTCTAGTAGATATGCTCATTTCTCATACTCTTTTTGTGTATACCCACTCATTCACAATAGGATCCTCATTTCTATGACACATATCATATTTACGTATTTCTACTTTGTAGGCTAACCTTCAGCATCATATAGTATCGCCAGTGTTACAACTATTCTATAAAATCTATCTTAAAATCTAAGTGGAATATCTCTATCACCCAACATACTATATGTATTCTACCGCTTTATCCATCTTACTTTCACTGTAATTTTGCATAGTTGACCCAAAATATTTAAATCACTTGCTTGTCCAAATAACTTATTCATCAACTGTCATCTCTCCATAAAAAGTGCTTTTATCTTAGCTAAAATTATACTTCATGTATTAGATTTTCGATCTGTTAAGATAAAAATCTTTAGATTCTAAGGTATTTCTCCAAAACTCGAGTTTCGCCTTAACTCCATCTCTAGTCTTATTAGCAATGAGAATATTATTTGCAAAAAGCAAACACTAAGGTACCTTTTCTGGATTGTGTTCAAACAAAACCTGTATAACCATCGTAAAGAAATATAAAATTAAAGTTGAATCTTGGTTAATCCAACTGAAATAGAAAATTATATTTCAAACTCACTTGTATTTGAACATATGTAACAATATTTTTGTACATATGTTGAGTAACTTGAATGTAAACAATGCAAACTTTTTTTTAAAACACTCTGTGACACTTTTCTCGAAATTTTATCATAAGCTTTTTTCAACTCAATAAAAACCAAACGTAAATCCTCTTTTTTTCTCCTTAAACATCCCCATTAAATCTCTCAATAAAAACCTGTCTTCCATAGTAGATACATCTAATATAAAACAACATAATTTTATGCTCGATCACATTTTCATAAAATTTTAAAGTACAACACATTAATTTAATTTTTCTATAACTAACACAATCTTGCACATCGCTTCAATTAACATAAATGGGTACCACTATACTCTCTCTCTATTCATTTGATATTTTTTTAATCTTCAAAATTACATTAAAAAACATAGTGAGGCAAAAAATTCATTTATCTTTCATAAATTTTCAAACATCTATTGCAATATTATCTTCTATACTCTTTTTGTATACTTCATCTTCCTTAAAATTTCCCAAACTTTAGCTTCACTAACATATCGAAAATAAAAGCAATTTCTATTCTCTTTTTTGGATAATAAATTCTGTAGGATTAAACGTATTGTCATAACCATCATTCAAAAAATTTTCAAAAATCCATTCTTCTATGTTGGATATTATTTTCTTTAAAAAATAGTATTTTATCATCTTCAGTGCATTTTACTTAAATCACCTTATTTGTTTTCTTATCTTTGAACTCAGCAATTTTTTATACATATTTTTCTTCTAGTTTCATATTCAACTTTCTATATAAATCCCCAAAAAGCAATATTCTTTGCATTACACGGCTTCCAAAGATTCTCGTCAAACCTTATGCTTCCCGAACTTTTTTTGCGCTTGCATTTATACAAATTTTTATAACAAACTTTTCGTTCTGTAATCTTTCTCGTATAAGCATTATTATGGTTTGTAGCTTTTTCTTTAGATTCTATCAACATATTCTTTGCAATCTTACAGATACAGTTAGCAACTGTCAATTACATAAAATTAATTACCGCTTCAATGTCTCACTGCCCAAGTTCTAAAATCCCTTTTTTAAAGATATTTCTATACACATTCTTTAGATTTTATCATTAAGTCAAAGAACACTATTTTAGCTTACTATTCTTTTTTCAGCTCTTTATCTTATAATCTAAAACTATTAATCAATGTTGGGTAACCAAATATTTACTTAGAATAAACCTACAATCATTACAATCAAAGCGATCACATTTTCCACAAGAAAACAATCAATCTGCATGCTTAAACACCCATTCTTAAAAGTGATAATATGCTCATCACTTCTCTTAAATAAAATATTAACAATCAAAAAATTATGTGCTATCTTAACAAAAAAAATTATAAGCTACGAAAAAATTTAAAATAATTTATCTTCTCATTAGTCTCCCAAAAACTATACAAACTATGAATGCTATTAAATGTCAAAGTAATGCTTCCAACATGTTTGTTTAAATCCCCTCGATGAAAATTGTCTCCTCCTTAGGAACTATTGCAATTAAAAAAATTTTAAATTTTAGAATAATATTGTAAAGCTAAGCCAATCGTAAAATATTTAGTGAGATGAATGTCTAAATACCAATCAGAGACTAGGTTTAGCTTCAATCTAAATTAGACCCAAATTAATTAGCTCAATTAAAACGAGACGTAATTGATAAATACCACAATTAAATTAACTTGAACACAAATATACTAATATGATAAAAATGGATAAGTGCCCTCCTCCTCCAATGTCTTATCTTTCTGGCAATACGAGCTAGAGTGAAACATAGAGTCAAAAAGTGCGACAATACTAGCTAGAGTAACACATAAAAGTCAGAAAGTGTGGGCGGCGTCCAACAAAAGTAGCAACAAGGGCCTTGTTTGGCATGAGCCCAAAAATGAGCAAAAAAATATCTTAATAATATTTTAAATTTATTATAAATTTTAATAACTTTATTTCACATCCAACACAAATTCCAACCTTAAAAATCAACTTTATTTCACATCCAACACAAATTCCAACCTTAAAATCAACTTTATTTCACATCCTACACACCTCTCAATATTAAAATAAATTTCTTTCCCATCAACTCTATAAAATAAATTATTTTCTCTTTCCTTACCCAAATTCATCCTCCACCCAAACAAGCCCAAGGAGTCAGCTTAGGTAGAAAAACAGAAGCATCACTGGCATCTATAGCACTCAAAAAGGGTTGGTCGAAGTAGAAGAAGCAGAAACGTGTGCATACCAAATCTTTTTCTATTGTCAGTATTCTAGTGTGTATGAGCTCTCTACTCACACAATTTAACTTTTTGGTTTAAAAAATAATAATTAATATACCATATGGTATATGTATTAATACAGTATCGAGAAGTATTGGTATGTAATACGTATACATTAGCCTCAACAAATTACTGGTGCTTCATAGCTTGATATGTTTTGACACATACACAAGGGCTATAGCTATATTTGCATGCATATTTGAAAAAATATATATTAGATAATTGACTTGTATATTGAGAATCCACTTTCTAAGAAAATATTCAGAATATTTGCAGCTTAACATATGGCTCAGGAAAGAGTAACATGAAAACTTAATGGAAAGTTAAATGACGACACTTAGCATTCATAGCTAAATTCAAGTACTACATCTACAATATTTGAAAAAAAGTTTGCACACAACCAATAACATCATGCAAGGAATGCGGGTTTATGCGATTTATTATTAAAATGTCAAAGACCAACAGATTAAAAGTCTAAAATACCAGAAACACTAGGTAACGTAATTGGATTGACATCTGATTCTTCGAAACCAAATAACTAATTTGATACTAAGGTGCAACCAAATAACTAATTTTATGATACTAAGGTGCCCTAGTTATGTGTACGAAGTATTTAAGAAGGAAAAGATTCCTGAGGAGCTCATGGTAAAGGGAATGCAACACTACATTTGCATGTAATCACGGTGCAAGAAGTCGTCGATGCCCAGCTGGACATCCAAGAGCTTCACCATCTTTTTTCACTTCAGAGTTTGTGCATATAAATCATATGTAAAATTATTAATCTTTTTATAGTAATCAAAGCTAAAATTATTAGTTATTTATTTTCGCGATTAGAGAGCAAAGACATACCCTTTAAGAAGACAAAACCTTTCAGGAGAACGGAATAAATAAGAAATTGACTCAAGCACAGCTTCTATCTTCATAGACTTCAGTTTCAGTGACCTCATAAAGCCAACAAACTCATTATATTCCATCATAGTAAGTTTTTCATGCACCTGTTTTAAGATCACCAATAAGTACAAAAAATAGCACATGTGCAATGGTAAAAAAAAGTAAAAGATCAGCATCAATCAAAGCTGTAGGTATATCCCAAGTCAAAAAACGCGTAAAAGAATCATTTCCTAATCAAGTAGCATATAATCTCAGCCAAAACAAGTTTACCTGATTTTGTTATATGTTAGAACTAAACCATGCTTATTTGTTTAAGTGCTGACTCACCAAAATAGATTGTAGAAGAAACAACAGCATAAGGCAGAACAATGCCTTCGTGTTACAAAGTAAAATATGAGGCAGAGATTGGTAATTAAGGTTGTTCGATTAGGCCCATCATCAATAGCTGGAGGCCCACATATGTAAACGTGAGTTCAAAGACAACAACAAAAGCTGGAAAGGAAAACTAAAAACATAATAAAATACATAGGAAAGACCTTCACACAGAATTTATTTGGATGGATCAAATTGAGCAAGAGAAATCCATGTAGCTAGGAATGTAACTCAGCTGGCTTCAAATTGGTTCTATGTAGAGGACCTGAACCGACAATGATTGGTTCAATAAATTGGAATTAGAAACGAACCTAATTCCTTCGGACCCAAACTGGACCAAAATTGAAAATTTGGTTCCATTCCAGTTTCGGTCTAAAACAATTATAGTTTGGCAACAAATTCAGATGTGGTTCTATACTTCAAGTTATGTCAAATATATTTAAACTCTCTAAACTACGACCATCATTATAACGTAGATCCAATGAAATAGAATGAAGTATTTATCATATATATATTAATTCTTAAAAAATAATGGTCATATAATATAATAAGATTAATAAATAGTGAAAAAATATTTTTATTTAATGGAACATATAATTTAACATAACTATAAAAGTGTAATATAGAAAATACAAACAAAATAGCAGTAGTAACAAAGAAAATTAAAACAACAAATTATTGTTAACATATATAAATAAAACAAATAAAATAACACTTTTAATTTTCATAATATTATAAGCTTGGGGTATTAACAAAGAAAATAAATTCATTGCTAACTAAACATATAGAATAATAAAATAAAGTACTCAATTTGTCTATACTTAAATTGATAAACTTAATAATTATTAATAATTAAATTGATTATTTGAGTCGGTTTCAATTACCAAAGGCCAGAATTTAAAACAAAAGCAAATCATTCAGTTCCGAAAATTTTAGAACCAAAATTGAACCAACACGAATTAGAATCAAATCGAATTGATCAGTTCACTTTCGGTTTGGTTATCTGTTCTTTAGGTATTTTTGCACACCACTTCATGTAGGACAATGAAAGTTGCTTAGGATTAAAAGTCATTATTATCCTATCCTTGTTGTATGTTCTAAAGCTCATTCAATGTGATATCCTGGAATCTGATTTGAAGTTAAAAGAAATTGAAATATAATTTGATTTGAGGTTTAAAATTTAAAACTAATTTGGACTGAAAATGAAGAATTTTGGACCTGAAAAGAATTATTTTGGACCTATTTATAAGACAATGAAAACAGGGGGACTAAATTGCAATTTTCCATTAAATGGGATAAGCTCAACGGCGAACCGCCTTGTGCCCGCGCTCACCCCTTTTTTTGTGTCGCGTGTGCTTGGAGAGAGAAAAGAATTTCCCCTATCCCTCTCGATTTTTCTCTGTTTCGCCCGTCCCGCGCACCTCTGTTCGCTTTTGCCCGGTCCGCCGAGCCCAACATCAACAGCGGCAAACTGAAGCAGAGGCAATCAGCAACAGATGCAGCCGCAGGCAGCGGGAGGAAGAAGAAGGAGAAGAAGGAGAAGAAGAAGGAGAAGAAGAAGGAGAAGAAGAGGAAATACGTGGGATTCCAAGCTGTGTTTAATAGCATAATCGATAGGTAATTCTTTCCCTAAAGTTGATGATTGAATTATTATTAAGTTGTGAATATAATTTAATGTTTTGAAAATATGAAATTATGTTATTATGTCATGTATGCTGTTAATTGAACAACAGAATGAACGTGATATGTTTGTCTGTGAGGCGATGTGGTACTAATGAATTTTTGTATACCAAGAACCGAAGAGAAAGGAGAGTTTCCTATATATATGTTATGTCGATGAGGGCGGGGAGTATACGCGAGGTGATGTCCTAAAGTGGAATCTCCAATATAAGGTGCGGCTCTTGTCAAAACTTCTAGGATAACAAGCTGTAGGAACTCTTGTCAGGCTTCTAGGTGAAAGGGTGTGGAAATAATAGATTCATATCACTAAACAGAATAATATTATGTGATGACGAAATAAAGTGAGTTCAATGATAAGATAAATTATGATAATTAATTTGTATATTACATTTGATATTATGCCATTAAAATTTATGATATGGAATGTAAATATTACTAATAAGTGATGAGATGTTACAAGAAAGTCTTTGACCAAGTAAAGAAAAGAATAGATATTTGCATTCATGATTTAAAGGTGATGGTGATTAAAGGTAGGTTTCTCATAAGCGATCACACATGCCTAGCTCGACCTTTATTTATATGAATAGGAGCGATGGCGTCCAAGGCCCTTTTGGGCTGATGAGAAAATGATTGAGGCATTTGAGGTGATTGGTTGAGAAACTTAGGGCCCAGAAACATTAACAGTGGAGTTATTATTTCTTGTAAAGACGATTATGACATTGTTTCTTATGTATAATATTTTAAGTGTATCTAGCATATTGGAATTGTTGTAGAAGAGATTGATTTTATTTCTGGTTTGATTCTAAATGCATGAGATTTATTCAAACTGTGTGTAGTGTTGTATTGATTAATGATATTTTGGATATTGTTTTATCTACTGGGTCTGTATTAACAGACTCCTGCCATTTTTGGTGGCAGGTGTGGCACTAGAAGGATCACAGGACAAAGGAAGAGAAGTTGAAGGTAATTCTTAATTATGATATTCAAAAGTTTGAGTTGAGAAATAATAAAAATATTTTTCTGGCATCCGGGAAACCGGGACGTCACATTCAATGTATGAATTAAACAATTGGTAGTTGTTTTTTTATTTATTGCATTGGAGAATGTTTTGGAACATTTAAATATATGCCACCTAAATCTTGAAATATTACACTACACATGCCCTCTTCATAAAATTTACAATATGTGTCAGCTTTTTTCCATGAAGAGGGAGTGTGGTGTAATATAAAAAGATTTGGCAAAAAAAATTTTTACTCCACAAAATAAGCCATTATTTGTACTTTGTACTTTAATACATCTCTGAAAGCTAAGACAAAAAATAGGAGTTAGGTTTTGGATAAGGTAAAGTGTTTAGACATGTATATCTGAATCTACTTAATCAAATAAAAAGAACAAAAGCTATATCTGATCGGATAAAGGTCCCACACACATGCATATATATATATATATATATATATATATATATATATAAAATTAAGTACATATATATGCATATATAAACGTAAATATACACACACATATATATGTGCGTGTGCGTGTGCGTGTGCGTGTGTTAGTGATAAAATAATCTAAATATCGGTAATTAGAATTTTCTTTTTGCGGTTGTAGAGAAAAGAGTGAGGCTTAGACGTGTTTCTCACAGAATAAAGGTTCCAAACAACATACTGAAAGGGGGGATCATTAACAACAATAGCCTAACCTAAATTTCCAGAGTTCAAATTATTGTTACTAATACATGTCCACTGTAGCATATGTCAACTGTTCTTGTTCAAACCATTTTTGCTTAATTTTTAACAAAGCCAATTTTGGCCTAATTGCAAATTCATTGCACATGTATATATGGTTTAAATATATTATTTATATTCTTCTATAGATGTTGATCCTATTCTCTGCTTAAGTATGAGGATTTTTTTTTTTCATTGATGTAGGTATAAGTCAAGATTTTCGTCACATACGAACAAAAACCCTGGGAAATGCAATGTGAAACAACCTTAACACCCTAAGAAGGTGATAAAGTGCTAGCTAAATTCCTTAAAAGTTAGAAATTATGTAAAATCATAAGTACGCAATATAAATGGATGATAAGATGCCGAAATGTGTGAAAATTCAATTCTAAACACTTATAATAAAAATAATAAGGATCTCTACAAAAACACACTAGAATGAGCTCTAGCTATAACATTAGGCTACTTTATGCTCCTCGACGCAAACATCACTTAGGTCACAAGGGATATTAGCAAAGAGTGGTACTAAACAAGTGATTCGAGCAAGAATTTTGAGAACCATTCAAGAATGCATAGAAAATAGACCAGAAAGCTCTGAGTCGCATGCATAAACTTGCACAACAAAGCTAACATTCAATTATGAAGCATTTCGAACACATTTACGGGTATTTGAAGCGAAATCTAACACATTAAACAAAGAGTACTATTAAGTTCATAACAAGCTTAAATTGGCAAACAAGATCATTCATATAAAAGGAGGAATGAAGAGCAATGGCATAAAATGAAAGAGGAGATATGGGTACTCAAAACCATCCTCCCAATCTCTTCAAACGTGCATCAAAAACATAGAACTTGTCGCTTGGGATCCTATACCTCGCGTAGATATCTAGTTGTTGGATTATATCGAAAGTTTAAATGTAAAATTTCTTCAAAGCAGTTATATTTACTTCAATTCATCTCATCAAAATGACTGTTGAAATCTCCCAATCAGTTACATCAAATAGGCCTTATCACTCGAATTTTCCATTCAAGCAAATCTGGTCATTGATGAGTTGATCAAATAGCAAAAAACTGCTAGAATTTGGTACTCACTTGGATAAAATTGCCCACAGGCAATAGCAAAAATCCCATCCAACGTCATTCCACAGCTTGTTAAAAGAAATTCAGGCAATATGAAAAATGCTTGACCTTACCAATGCCAATCCAAGAGCACTTAAGATAGTTTTCCTCACACCCAAACTTAGAAATACATACCAAATAGAATTTTTAGAATAATTTTACCCTTAGATAATTTTGCAACTGTCTGAGGGAGTCTAGTTTACCCAAATTCGCCTCACACTTACTGTACACATGCGTATACATACAAAGGAGGTCTGCATACACACGTGTCTGCACAACAAATCACTTAAACTAGATAAAAATAAAGAAAATAAAAGAAGATATATAAGACTATCAATTAAGTAAAACTGGTGAAGCTGGCATCATCATTAGCAATCCTCCTTATAGGCCAGCATTCAATTTCATATTCGCTAGTCTTATTATTATTCTATAAAATACCTTTTAAGCCTGTAAATATTCATGTGAAATAACTGGAAAATTTTCATGACTATTTTCTAAATATTCTTTAGTACAAGAATTATCGAGGCACTAAGTTAATTGCTATAATAATTTACAAGTTTGTACCATTAGACATCTATCAGGAGCTGCTACTTATAAATCTGAGACGGAGCCCATGACAAGGGAGCCCAATATTATAGGTATGATAAGGATAAAAAGACCTACCTGATGAACCGAGACAACAAAACCAGCTAATAACAAGGCAACATCAGCCACACAGTTACCCCACTTTCATGCCAAGACATCTTGACAAAGACATGGTCCAAATCAAAACCAAAGAAATCATTCCGTAGGAGAATGATATAAAAGGGGGTCGCTTGATTCGAGATATGAAATTGGGCATCTGACCGACATCTCAAATAATAAAATCAAGAATACTATAAGCAAACACTGGTACAAGAGGTCTTGCACTAGATAAGTACCAACAAATTCGGTGGAAAAAGCATCAAAACTAAGACAAATAAGTCCAAGAGAACCAAAGCTCGATAATGAGCACACAAAGAGGTACAAGCAAAAGAAGCGGATGCAAAACATCTTCATTATCTTCTTCACCACCAATGACACCTACTACCTTAGATGAGCTCACCAGCAGCTTGAATTATCTTTTATTTTCCTTCATTTTATTTTATATTATAAGGTTAGTGAAAATGTAAGATAGCAAACAGTATATGAACCTATACATAATAACAGTAAACAGTATAACTTATAAGGCAAATGTGCCTCGACCTATTTACATGAGTTTCAGGTTGTGGAGAACTAAAATTACGAAAGGGAAAAAATTAAGTCCTAAAACAACAGTCAGCTTGTTGATCACATACATCTCACACATAACCTTGCCCACCCCCCTTAGCTTCCTCACAGCCAACCGCGCCACCATCCTAGTGCATGCGTCCTATCTCCCAAAGCTAGCACCAGTGCTACTAGCTATGAATAACATGTCTACACACAACTTTCTTGACACAAACAAGAAGAATCATAGTGATACAAAAGTAAGGCCACCACTAGGTTAGCGGGAGAATGAAGGTTAGAAGAAGACTTGATGATGGACTTATTTTGAAACTCGGCATCGACGAGACGGGATCTACACCTGATGTGCAAGGACGGCAAGGAGGTTACATCAATTTCCATGAGTATAAGGACAATTGATAGAACGATCGAATGGTTTGAGTCAACTTACCTTCTTAATTTTAACCTGGCATATCACATCATTCATAAAATTTAATTTCAAAAATTAACTATGTTTCATATCAAACACATAATTTAAAATAAAAAATTAACTTTATTTCATGTCTTGCACACATGCCAAAATAATAACTAACTTATATCACATCCTTCATGCATCCAAACGTAATAACTAACTTTATTTCACATATTTCACAACTTTCAGTAAAAAAATATCTTTATCCAAGTTTAAATTTAATTTTGTTAAAATTAAACTTTGCAAACAAACAGAACCCTTGTATTCTATCTATGATGATAAGTTTCTTTTTGTAGTACACTCATTATTATCACCATCAATAAGTTAGGGTTTGATCGATGGTTTGCAATGTGTTTTCTATTGTGCTTAATTTCTTTCTATATGTTACTTATCTTCTGCTTTTATCACAGTGCTTTTCTTTATTGTGTTCTCTTATATCAAAGTGTTGGAACTACGCACCATCATGTTGCGGAAAAAGTTTCTTTTCCACACCATCTAATGATGCTGAACTTTATAATTATTCCCACTATTTCAATGATGCTTATTGTAGGGAAGGACATTGCTCCTTAATTAGTAGCTTGATTCTATACACTAATAAGATCATTTCAAATAGTGTACACACTGCATTTTCCGAGTACTTTGAACATACATTATTTTCTCGTGTTTATTTCCTTGTGGAAATACTCTTTAGGTGATCGATCTTCCCTCAAAACTTTGACTCCAATGTTGAATCACAAGGTGAAGCTCTTATCTGTCTCAAGCGCAGATTTTCTTGTGCACTTGCATGGAAGTGACTCAAGAGAGCAAATATAACAACCTGATTTATTTTCATAGACAAATAATTTTTATCTAACTAATATTTAATAATTGTTGATCTTTTATTACATCTTTAGAGTGATAGTGTTATTTGCATCACATCTCTCTAGATATCATCAACAGGCCCTTTGGTGTTCCAAGTCATGCCTACATCAAAAGCCCTAAGACCAGAAGAACCCAGATATGACATTTGGAATTTTCAAAAGGAGAACCCAACCTTTAGATCAATATATCATTCAAATCAGAATCAAAGAAAAATGTCACTCAAGTCAAAATAAGTCCTAATAGAACCACTCAAGGGAAAACCTCCTAAGGAAACCTTAGAGGAAAATCCAGAATTTGGATACCAAGGGGCAGGACATCAGGACGAAAGCTCATTGACCAACCACTCCTATTTTATGAGGCAATAGACAACCAGTCTCTAGCTGCCACAAACATGGCGAATAAGGCAAAGAAAATGTTGTAAAGCAACTACTAATGCATAGGACTAGGACTACATGAGAAAAGTGACAAATAGGTAAACAAATGGAAATCTGAGTTGGTAAAGTGCCTGCTTCAAAAAGAAGAAAACTGATATAAAGCCTAAGATTGAACAAGTGAGATTCCAAGAGCTCTCCACAGTCCTCCATCATTCTTCTTCCTCCTCTTTCCCTTCTCTAGAAAAACTCTTACAGTGTAAGCTTCAAATAGAGAGAGAGAGGAGTAAAACAACACAGCGAATTCCACATGAGATTTGACATATTCCTAACAAATCATCAAACATATAGAAAAATGCCCGCACAATGTCCAATCTGCACCTTGTTTCCCATCGATGTGGGAATCAAGCAACAGATTGTAACCACATATCTCACTAGCCCTCATAACTCCCAAAACCATGATAGGAGCACCGTTTTGATGCAGTAAAAACAATACTTTGAGGCAGCTTTCTTAATGGTAACTCATGCTTCATTTTATGGGTAAATCTATAGCAAACAAATTTTAATATTAATATTTTTACATTTTTTAAAATATGTTTTACAACTTTTAAACAATTTCTTTAGAAAAATATTCACATCTGCTGCAAATACCTTCTTCCCAGCATAAATTCACCTAAAACATCTATGCATTGAATAGGGCGACGAAAAAAATAAAAATAAAAACAAAAACTAAATGAACTAAATAAGCAAATTAAGTGGAGTTCTCTAGGCCCGGTGGGGAAGGCACTTGCCTCGATACCAAAGAGTCTTAAGTTAGAACCACACTATCACCACAATTTCCAACTGGGGTGAGGATAGAATGTGTTGCTAAGTGGTAAAATCTTAAGAAAAGAATAAGCAAACTAAAAAAATTATTAACAAAACCAATAGTTTTAGTTCACTTCACAAAATTCTCACTAATTTCAGTTTTGATCTCAACTAATTGAAATGATTCCAAAGAATAAATCGATTTGGTTTAGTTAACCAATCAGTTTTAGTCAACAAAGCAAACAGTACAAAGAAATAGGAATTACATTTTCTTCCCCTTTGGCATTAGTAATTGCAAGCTTCTATTTAAGTGTTTATGGTACTTTCATGAACTTTCATCAAAAGTGGCTACTGACTGTTAAAAGAACTCGCAGAAGAGCAAGATGTGAGACCTCATGGATTTTTACTGGTCACAAATACATAAGGCAATTCTCACCAAATTAGGCTGTTGATTAAAAAATAATAATTAGATTGACAAAACTAAAATAGTGGTTGACCGTTCACTCAGATAACAGTTGTATTGGGCTCAAGTCCAGTTTTCAATGTTTAAAATAACCAGTTCTTGTTTCATTCGTTAAGCTTTCTAGTTGATTTGTTGGCCGGAACTAATTGCCCCAGCTAATAGAAGCATCAAAAACTTCTCACATTTAAAGTATTTTAGATATCTTTTCTCACCACTCTTTGTAGCCAACTTACTAAATAACTAATAGGAACTCTTACCAATTCTTTAACTTATTTATAATCTATGGTTCACTAGTATTCACCCTTTCCTACTCTTTAAATAGCTAATTTCCTCTTTAAAGTACTGAACAATCTTACTCTACATCATCACATAATCTATAGACAACTTAGTCCAGATTCACCGAAGGTACCATGTGGCATCCTTAATCTCTTTAAGCTCATTAGCTTTTTTTCTACATGTTCTAATTTGCATCTTTTACAGTACCCCATTTCAAACAATAAATTATTTTTCTCCTTTCAAGTTTCAACAGCTCATCCTTTGGAAGTTGAGTTTTGCCAGGAAGTCACCTTCACTTGTATGATATATATATATATATATATATATATTGCTCATTCTCTCTGGTGAAAGGCATTGATAATACGAAAAAGTACTTATAATACCTGTGCTAAAAATGCAGAACCTCTAGATGCCTCTTCACCATGGATGGATCTAAGATTTTGACCTTCCTTACCCAAAGAAGACAGCTTGGATAAATATGTTTGTGAAACTATTTCATCTTTAGATATCACTATCGGACCAACTGAAGTGGAAGTTCTCAAATCCCTATCTAAATTTACAGCTTTCACAGCCTTGCAAGATAAGGGTAACATATCTTCCGGCCAAGCCAGTGAAGCACTGTTGGATGCAGCCACACATAGTTTTATCTTCTTAGGTAATTTCTCCGAAGCAGGTTCTTGATGATCCTCTGCTCTCAACTTAGGATCATCTTGTACACCCGCATTTAAACCCATAAATATATTATCATAATTATTTTTCATGCTTACGACACGTCTGTCTCTGTTTGAACAGGAGAAAAAATCCTTTCTCGTGCTTGCCCCCAGGTAATAGTTCTGATTGAGAGTAAGATTAGAGCCACTGGGAGATGTAATAATCTCAAAACTGCCACGAGTTTTTTCCTTGGAGGCTGCTAGTGGAATTGAGAATCGTTCATAGGATCTTTGTTTACTATGTGGATCCTGTTTAGATAAAGAACCAAGATTAAAGCATCTGATGAAAAGCAAGAACCAGCAACAGCCAAGATGAAATTAGATGAAATTCTAAATGTACCAGGCCGCTCAAGGAATCCATTTCTAGTATTTCAAGCTCAGCCATCTCAGTGTCATCTGCATTAGAAAAATAGCAGAATCATCAATTGCAATTAATTAATCAGCCCCTAGGTGTTTATGAAAAAGGAAGATTAAAGACTGTCAATGAAAAAGAATATCAGGAAAGAATTTGAGTAATTGTTCTAACATTTTTTTTGGATTTTGGAGGAAATGTGTTTTCCCAGTTTGTGTTGTACCTCATCAATTCATAAGGGTTGGAGGAAAAAATGGGTTTTGTCAGATATTTGAAAAGCAAGAATTGTTGCTTTCCTTTTTATCTTCATGACCTGCTCCAAGTATAATGTGGTTATTCTAATCATGTGTAATCAATTGATTGTTGTATTATCATGTAACGCCATTTATATGCAGTCATACATAGGTTCTTCTATTATTGGCCTTGTTTTACTTTCATTTCCCCCGTTGATCAAGATCCATTGTTGTGCATGATCATTTTTCATTCTTGTAATTCCTGTATTTTCAGTCTTTCCTAGACTGTTTCTGTGCTTTCTTATTGGCGGGTGTTGAGAATCTTCAGCAATACATGTTATCAGGCTAAACAAAAACTGTTTCAATAGCATGTGTTTGGTATTTTAAAACATTTTTTCTTGCCACCCATGCATGATGCAATGAATTCTAATTTCTAGGTTTCTTAGGAGGTTGATAGCTAGGCCAGTTACTCAAATTAACCTAGCATTTACATGTACAATAGGAAAAAGAAGTTACTGAGATATATGCAGATTTGCTTTTAATCAAACTTAAATAACCCGATTTACGCAATCTTAATAAGATGAATGGAAATTGATTGGATGCCAATTTTAATTTGCCAAATTCTGCACCAAGTAATATTGTACCAATGAAAGTGCTACATGAATGCTTTCCGTGTGATTCAAGTTGAAAGCGCTTGCATGGCAGCACACCAGGACATCTAAGCAAGAGTTCGTACATTCCTATTTCTTGCACTCACATTGAAAAAATTGGCTATAGATTATCATTTTCTAGTGGGTTAATGCAAGAAAACAGGAGTTTATAGCATTGAAAGATATATTGATGGAGCATGCAATTTAATAGTTACATGCTTAGCAGAGATCATGTAAGGAAGCAAAGCCAACATCATGTTGTTTTGTTACAGGCAATACAATGCCGAGGGCATTTCAAAATTGAGAATAACTTCTAAATTGCTGTTATTCACCCTGGTAGGATGAACCTTTTAGATGAATGAGCAGATCATGTAGGGAAGCAAGCCCAACATCATGTTGTTACAGAAAAGATAATGACGAGGTCATTTTGGAATTGAGAATGGCCTCTAAACTGCAATTATTTACCTACGTAAGATAAATCTTTTACACAACTCTTGCTAGTGATGAAGCCAAAATTGTCCAATTAGGCCTACATTACCTCAAATCAAACATCCAGCCGGCCCGGCCTAATGGTAAGACAATCAAAACTTTCCCTTAAAGTAAACTAATAATAAAAAGTTGAACTACAAATCCCAGGGAGAAAAACCAACACAGGGCTTTTTTTTGGAACGGGACAGTCTATACATTCATCAACTATAGCTTGCACCAAAAATGAGCCCAAAAGACAACAAAAGCACATCCAACCCACATCGCAAAAGTGCAATGAGAAGTAAAGAAAATAACTTAGAAACGAAGCTGGGGCCGTAAATTTGATGTCAACTAAGTGAAAAGTCATTTGATAAACAACTAAAAAAACATGAGATACTAACAACCTCTAGATGGTTAGGCCAAAACACCATTTTTGTAAAAGCCCCAAATAACACAAAAAATAAGATCTATTTTTCTAAGGAAAAGACCAAACCCTAACAAGTAGATCTATCCTTCTAAGGGAAAGATTAAACCCTAGGCAACTTCATCTCTCTTTCAAAGATCAACAAAAAACCCTATCAATAATCATATAAGGACAGGACTGGATAAACCACCAAGATCAACCTTGATCTTATCATCGTTGATCTTGGTAAAAGAAAGAATAAAAGAAAAAAGAAAATACTTCTTACAAAGTGAGTAACTTATGAGTTTAGCAAAGGCAACTTGGCTCCTCAACACTTCCTCTCATGATCTTAATTTGTTAAAAACCAAAACCTCATGATAACACCATGAGGGAGCTCCCAAATAGAAATCCTTCAGGACTTTTAAGTCAATAAAGTACCATTCATTTCAAAAAGAAAAAAATCTATTTTGTTCCTCTGGTATTGTCCATATATTCATACGCCAACATAATATTCACAACGGTCATACACCAATTGGAGAAGATATGGGAGAGAACCCCCCAACTGAAATTAGAAGTGAGCACTAAAAATTATTTTTTAAAGCTCAATGGACCGTCTGTCAATTCAATGAACCATATGTTCGATTCAACAGAGAGACCGTTCAATTCAACAACTGAATTGTGCAGTGAGACATTGGATATACCTTACATGAATCGGAAAGTCCGATTGCAACATCAGACCATCAAATCCGAATAGTTAGAAAGTTACATCAATCCACCAAATTGGTTTACTGCTAAACAAACCGAACAATTGGCCATCCATTCCAAGCAATTCTCCAGCTTAACAATGATTAAACTGTCCACTGCATAAGAAGATATCATCCATCCAATTCCATAATTGTAGAACCCGAACTTTGAAATAAAAAAATGAACTTTAATAATTGAGTTGTTTTAACCTTGAAAACTTGTTGAGCACGTATTAAGTAGTATTATAAATACTTTAAATATAATTTAAGCCCAGTATATATCAAGTTCAAAATACTTATTAATTTTAATGGTTATACATTAGGTTCATTTCGTACCACTCTCAGAGCCATGCTATCTCTACAATCCCTTGCATAATTTCTCGGACTTGGCACCTACGTTTTGCTAGCTTGATCTTATGCTCTAGAGTTCTTCCATGGGGTGTCTTCAATTTTCCTCTTTTAAGGCAACTTTTAATTTGGCGTGTACTTCATCAATCTCATGAAACCTATCAATCATAAATAATAAGCCATAATGTTAGATGATCAGCAACTTTGATCTATCATCATCAAACAAGATAAACCATCTAGGCTTTTGGGGTTAACATCAACCTCACCAAGCATTCCACTGAACTTAATAAGTATCCTCTATCACATAGAAATTCTATCCACCCCTCTAATTCAACCATCATGCCTCAATTCTTCACTAACATGCCATGATAATGGATCAAATAAGTTCTTGCATGATGAGTCTATTAAAATATCTAACCTCACAAAATTGTTATCCCCTCCCAAAGGAACATAAAACTTATAACGCATATACTTTGCTATATGTGTAATCATTTCTAAACATTAAGCTTCTGTGAAGTTGCACTAATATTCTAATCAACTCCCTAACAAGTCTTTAAGTTAAAATTATATCATCTGCAAAAGACATGAATCATAGAATCTCAAAAGACATGAGTAACATGAAAAGAAAATGCCTCAAAACAAAACTTTGGCATAATCAAATCACGATAGGGAACTTCAAATTTCCTTAGCACTTCTCACATTAGTTACAACAACATCCTTAATGTTACACCTGTAGGTACATATCGAAGATAAAGTTTATGGAAAAGATTTAACTTTCTCAATGACAAGGCAATCATAAAATTACATAATAAATGTTTGGTCACCAAAGAACCCAATATGGGAAGATAGATTATCAAACAAGGATGCCAAGATTTAAAGCTCACTCGAACAAAGTGGATCTATCAAATAAATCAGTGGTAACATCAAGAAAAGCATCATATAGTTATTAGATTGGGAGGAAAAATCCATTTTCTAGTGTTTCAAGTGCAACAAAGAAAAACATACATGCCATAATATCACTTTAAACAACAATTTATCATTAAACCTGAAATGTATTTATGTTATTCTGCAAAGTAAAAAGGAAAAAGTAACCTTTTTTGAAGCTTTCCATTAACTTTGGCTTTTGTAGAATACTTGTTTCCAAATCACGAAAAAATCTAGTGAGCTTAAAAACTACATCACCAAAATTAGGGTAGCACTGCAACAATACCACAAAATCAGAGAAACAAAGTAAAGCCTTTAAGTCGAATAAAGATCAAAAACCGACCTTGACATGAGGCCGCAGCCAACATGACATTTGGCATTGATAATTTTGCTGAGCAAACCTACAAAAGGCAACAGTGGTATTTAGTACGCAAGAACACTAAATGATAGTACGGAGTAGAAAATTACAAAATAGTGAGTTAACTGCAGCAATGAAATAAACATTAAGTGCTATGTATTGTATTCAGACCGGATGCACTTTAATTATGTGCAGCAGTAGACCTGGTCTTCTTTAATATGGTAAATTATGCAACTGTTCTGTAGAGAATGCAAGTACTCACATAAGGCCTGCCATAAAAGTAGTTAAATAATCCAATGTACACAATGCATAGGAAGTGAAATCAAACATAGGCTGCCATATAGACTGCAATGCCAACAAAAAATACATTGAAGCAAGTACACACACCCAAAGAATAATGATTTGGAGTTTAAAAATTAAATTATTTTGGATCTAAAAGAAATATTTTTGGACTTAACAATAAAGATTTTTGGACCTATTTATAAGGGATTTTTGGACCACGGTATCAGGGGTTTGAATCCCTCCACACTGACAACCAGCCAAAAAGCGAATGGTCTTTCCCTCTAGGAGTAGGAAAATCGTGATCGGGATAGCGGCCGTAAAGCTATTGAACTTGGGTATGATCTTTTGTTGAAAGAGACTGCCCTGGTGTATGGTACAAAACGGAATCCACATATTTGTGTTTCACTAGGGACGTTAATGAACACCTCTGAGTCAGATCACTCAATCACTCATTTCATTTTAAATTGTGGTGGCGCAATCCTCAAGCCCCAGAGTGCATTTCTATCCTAAAGATTACAACTCCTGAACATTATTTATAGATATCGCGGCACTTTACATACCACTTTATTGATGTACACCTAAGTGATGTTGAAGACAAATTGGCACTAGCAAACGACAACTAACACTGCCTTTTTGCATAAACCTGATGAAGTGTTGGCTCCGCCCATGTGGTTTATCAATATTTTGATGTTTAGCCAATGGCTTAACTATCTACTAATGTGATTGTTTAGTGTGATTGTTTCCAAGCAACATGATAGGGTTTCGACATTATTGTAACCAACCCTTGGGGTACATTACACCCAGATGAGAGGAAACGACTTTACTTGGGACTTTGTTTAAATCTCAGGTGAAAATGAGAAATGTAAAGTTGATTACTAAATTTAGCAATCTAACCCCAAAAGATAAGCAATAGAAGTATGATAATTACACCTTTCATCGCAAAGAACTATAGCTCCATAATCATGACGATGTCGGATAACACGCCCAATAGCCTGATTAACAGCTCTTGCTGCTTGCTGGATATACCAATTCTCTCCAGTTAAAAGCTGTACGCATAATGATGAGGTTGGAAGCATGAACAGCTCATATTTGAATGAGAATAAACAAAGTTTTCACAGATCAATAGACAAAAAAAATGTAAATCCTCAATTCATGGTCCGCTGATATTCACCATTTTAGAGTCATTCTTCTGCGATAAGGATTGTTGATCCAAGTATTCACGTTTCAGTTGAACCTAGCCAAGATGTAGAAGATAGTAGAAAATTTATTTCTTTATCTTTTTATTTATATTTAGAAAAAGTCCAAAAGCTTTCATGACATATCACAAGCCAAACAAGCAAATACTACGAGATCCACAACATCATTTTAGCTTATTCGATAAACCTTGGGATCTGTCCTCATCGCAAATGGTATCCCAGTTATAACCACAGCTCTTCCCGTCCTATCGGCAAAATCCAGACCCTCGCTTACCTGAAAAGAAAAATAAAAAGGCGAAAAAGAGAAACCTAAACTGTATGTCACTTTGTAAAAGTTACAACTCATAATACAAACATATGAGCCAACACAGAAACTAAAACACAAAGCACAATTGATACATGCATACAAAAGAAGGAACCTTTCATTTAAAGAAAAGATTAATCATGCAAATGTAACCACAACCTGCCCCATCAGCAATTACAAAAAAAATAAAGTACTCTTGTAATAATAGCATTACTGTAATGAATCAAACATAAGTTCTCGGTACACAAAAGGTCCAAATTACAACTTCACATTTTTTTTGATAAAAGTAAAAGTTTGCTTTTTGAGTTCCAAGCAAACTGTTGTAAACCATAACAGAAAAATAAAGATACCATAGGCAAGCCTATAACTAAAATAAACGTAAATACCAAAAGCAGCATAATCATCATATCACAATGAAGAATTCCGCCAAGCTAAAAATATTAACCCAACTTAAATATAACGGAACTTTACCAATTTCGTCCAGATCTATGAAGCACGTACATGACAAGCGAACACGAGACACGACATGACACGACGACACGGCGATTCTCCCAAGTATAGGACACGAACACGGCATGACACGCCAAACATAATAACAAAATTAACAATTCATACTTAAAAAAATATATAAAATATAATACAAACTTAAATTTCTAAGTATAAATAACTTATAAATAGCACTGAAATCTCATAAAATCAAGATGAAAACTTGAGAACAAACGCTGCTGGTATTAAAAAGACTTGAGATATAAATTTAGAGTTCACTTTGAATAAGAGAAAATATAATTTTGCTTATTAGGACAATCACAGTGAGCATGACAATAAGAGAAAGTAAGAACTCTCGATGTTGAAGATGAAAGAAGGATCAAAGTGAAGATAGAGTTCTAAATTTTTTGCGATTGGTTCATTTTCGTAAGGCTTAAGGGCAACAACGAAAGAAGTTTGATTTAACTTGGTTAGCTTAGAATTTTGACTTATATTGGGTAAACTTTTAACAATAATAAGAGATAAGTTTTTAATTTTATTAAATAAAATTTTAAAGATAATAAAAAAACGAAATAGATATATCCATAAATTTTATTAAAAATATATAATATTAATAAATAAATTTAACATTAATATTAAATATATCTAATTTTATCTTATATGTCTTATAAGTATCCTGTATCTCAAAAGTGTCCTACAAGTATCTCAGAAATATTCTTGAAGTGTCTCAGAAGTGTCCTAACTTATCCCAAAGTACCCAAAAAGTGTTCTTTAATTTTTTTTAATATTATTTTATTAAAGCACGACATGTGGCGTGTCCGACACGGTGTTCCCGCGTGTCTTCGCGTGTCCTCGCGTGTCCCCGAGTGTCCATATGTCCGACACGGACACGGCGTGATTCTTGAAAAGTTCACGCTTCATAGGTCCAAATGCAACCAAGCAAATATAAGTGATAAATTCAACTAAATGTTAATGAACAGACTTGATTGAACTTTCAAACAACCTTAATCAAACTCAATCTGTATTAATTAATTTGTAAAAAATGAAAATTTTTCTAATCAACTGTAGGTACAAAATACAATTCAATTCTTCCAGACGTGGCTTTGTTTCCCTAAAATCCCTGAAAATCAGACTTCCAAGAATATTTCTCCTCAGAAATCCTAGGCCTTCAACGTCTTAATAAACTGAAAACATCCTCAATAAGCTTAATGAACTTATAATTGTCCTCTATTCACTGTAAACCTTCAAAGTAATTTCTAGGAACCCTAACCCTCATTAATCTATGCATAACCTGCTTGTCGCTAGACACACTGAATACTCAAAGGGGCCACACATGAAAATATGTGCCGAAACATCAACACCACAACAGCCAATCTTCCAACGCCCCTTTGTCACAGCTAAGAAGGAATCTCCCAATGGCTGAATGGGGCACTCATGAGAGTAGCTTTGCAGGTAGTTGTGATTGACGTGATCATCAGCTAACAGCACTAGATAGAGAGTTCCTTATTTGCATAGGCAAACTTTATGTGGCCAACAAATCATGTAAATCTTAAATCAAATTCTGCAGTGTCGGTGTTTGTTCCTTTCACAACGCAAATGCCATCTTGGCACTGTTGGTTTCTCCCTTGTGGTAATATTGTGATTTTGATGTTTAACAATATGTTTAAGTTAATGTGTACTAACATAATTGTTTAGTGTTCTTAATCTCAGGTTTATTAAAGTTGCATCTCAATTTTATATTAAAATTGAGATCTAATTAAATTGGAGAGAAAGTCTCAAGTATTGAAGATCAAGTGGAGCACATGTTATTATTGTTACTTTTCATTTTACTTGAGAGTAGAATTATTGTGAGGTTGATCTTGACTGTTAGAATAATCTGGATATGAGTTTGAGCACTTA